>OVBW01001292.1:3318-15047 GCA_900406355.1 Erysimum pusillum | reverse complement strand
TTTTTTTTTTTTTGAATTCTCAGAATTCTGCGCATATAAATAAAGAAACCCTATTGGATCGTCTTTCTCCTCCGATTAAGTTTCAGAAGAAGAGCGACCATGGCGAAACCTCTCTGCAGAATCTTTTTTTGATCTTTTTCTTTTTTCCCCTTCCGTTTTTGTATCGCTGTCGAGAAATGGAGAACCCGCCGGTGGGATTAAGATTCCGTCCGACCGACGAGGAGATCATCGACGTATACCTCCGGCCAAAAAACCTCGACGAAGACACGAGCCATGTCGATCGAGTCATTAGCACTGTCACTATCTGTAGCTTCGATCCTTGGGAGTTACCTTGTAAGTCTTCTTGACTAGTTTCCCTCACTACTGTTGTATCGAATCATCGGGCTAGTTTCTGATTTTAGGGAATTTTTGTTTGGTAGCGGAGTCGAGGATGAAATTGAAAGATGAGGCTTGGTGTTTCTTCAGCCGTAAGGAGAACAAATATGGCAAAGGTGAGAGACAGATCAGAAAAACCAAATCTGGGTTTTGGAAGATAACCGGAAAACCAAAGGCTATCATGCGAAATCGCGTAAAGATTGGTGAGAAAAAGATTTTGATGTTTTACTACAGTAAGCAACTCGGTGGTTCCAAATCCGATTGGGTAATGCACGAGTACCATCTTTTCTCTCCTAATCAGGTACTCTGTTTTGTGTTACTGTTGCTGCGATTGTGATTTGATTGGTTTTATTGAGTTACTTATTTGATTTCCCAAATTTGATTTGATTTTATTACAGATGATGATGACATACACGCTCTGTAAAGTAATGTCTAAGGGTGAAGACAGAGAGATTTCTTCTTCCTCTGCTGCTAGTGAAGTTGAGCAGACTCACTCTTTAATCCCTCATCTTCCTGGAGGATCTGAGGTCGGTCCATCTCAATACTTTCTCTGTTTTAAATCTGACAACGACTTCATTTAATTTGCGTTCTTCCCCTTTTTCAGGGATCCTCGTTCCACAGCCAACAATTACAGAATTCAAGTCAGTTTGGTGCTAATGTGCAGGAAGATGCTCAAATCGATGATGCAACTACATCGAGTCAGGAGGAATGGAAAACTTGGTTGGTTGATAATGATGATGATGATGATGCTGAGCAGAGGAGTATCATGTTTATGCACGATAATCGCAACGATTACAGACCTGCAAAGTCATTAACTGGTGTCTTTACTGATGATAGCAGTGATGATAATGATTCTGATTTGCTATCTGCAACAACAGTAAGCCAAATTTTACTATGAGAGTCCTCTCTCTGTTTTCGGATATTTCACCTCACAAAGCTCAAGTTTTTGTTTCATTTGACAGAATTCTATTGAACCTTCGAGCACTTGTGATAGTTTTGCTAGCTCAAAGCATCGCATAGGCCAAATCAAAGACCTGCAAGAATCTCCTAACTCAACAATCAAGTTAGTGTCACTAACTCAAGAGGTGAGCTTTATTATCTCTCTTTCACCGAGGCAAACACATCTCTAATAATGCTACTTTGTGCCAGCACTCACAACATTTTTGATTCTTTTATATGATTCAAGGTTAGCCAAGCTCTCAGCACCAGTAAGGATACATCCGAGAAGAATCGTTATGATGATGCACAAGAGACTGAGATTGGAGAGCATAAATTGGCTCAAGTGACGATCAAGAACAAAAGAGCTGGTTTCTTTTACAGGATGATAGAAAAATTCGCCAAGAAAATTCAGCTGCGTTCTTCTATCCCAAGAACATGATAACAATAAATGAGATCAAAAACACCTTTTCTACTTTCCAAAATCTGTACAAGTATATGGTATCTCTACCTTGTTATGATGTAACTTTTCCATACTGTATGAGTTTGAATGTGTCCTAAATATATAATAATGGTGAATTTGTAATATAAGGAGTGGTTAAAGAAGACAAGGTTGTAGCAATTGTCAATTGACTGACAATGTCTGTCTTGTTTTGCAACTTTTCAATGTACGTGTGTTCCATCTTAAATAAAAGGTAAATTTGTGATAAGAAGTGGTTAATGAAGACAAAGAGGTATAATTTCAATTCACACAGCTAAAACCAAATGGTCAAATTTTCTTTGACGTAGCGCAATCAACATCGACTCTTTTAGTCCTACCTAATCCCCACAAAAGATTTCGTTCAACATAAGAAAACAAGAATAAATATCAAATAAATGTACTTAATTTTAGTAATGTCAAGACTCAAGAGTTTCTTTTGGACTTTTAGTCGACATCATATATGTAACATGCACGTGCATGTTTGTCATGTTGATGTTTAAGTCCAAACCCCATTATTCTAATGCTAACTTTAAATTTTTTTTTCTTCCTCTTTTTACGACTATCATTTTTGTAAACAAATACTTGAACCAAATTTTTTTACTAAATACTTTAGCAATCGCACTAAGCTAAAATCAATTAGCAAAACTGCTTTAATAATATTTATCTAAATTGTTGACCCAAAAAAAAAAGGGACATTTTTCTAAATTTGTAGAAAGAAAAGAAAATATAGGTTCGACCAAAAAAATAAGAGACAATAGTCACAAAAATACCAAAAACAAAACTGTCTCACTCTTCTCTTTTCTTTAATTGAATATCATAGTTAGAGTAAACAAAACAGAGTAATTTTGATGAAATTGAAAATCATACTAACCATAAATATGCACTATGGATTAATGTTTTACATTTATGATGAATAAATGTGTTTACTTCTTCCTGAACTCTTTTTCCACGAAAGAAAGTGAAATAATCAATTGTTTTCTTAATGGATCTGGGTGCAATGTGGCCGTATGATATGGTTGCAACTGACACTACTTCGTCTTGTTAATATAAATAAAGATATGCGCCTACCAGTTTTATTTATATATAAAATATCCATGGGAGACCGTGAAATATAGTACAAAGCAATATTTTGGATTACACAATATTATAAAGATCTCAGATTCCAAATATTATTCTGTAAAGCAATATTATAGAGATTACACAATAGAGGAAATTTGTAAAGATCTCAGATTCCAAATAGCCTTTTTGGTTTTGGATTTGTCGAAGTAGTTGAAACTGAACATTTGTTGGAAAAAAAAACATTTGTTGAAAAGTAAGTGCGGCGCGTATGATTTGATTCTTCCACGTGGCCCAATCAGTTCACATATATAGATTTGGTCGTTATTGGCGATTGGAAACATAATTAGGCCACCATACTTCACATTCCCCTATCCTGCGGAACAATCAAACACTATTTTTGAATGTAACCTTTTTTTATTAATATAACAGAAAATAAAATATTCGTTACAGTTGGCAAAGAAAATGTTTTCCTTAAAGTTGTCTCACATTCGAGTTTTCTGTTGTGTTTTGTCCGTACACGTGGCCACTTTCTCCGAGAAGGAGACCGCTGGATTCACCTAGTTCCACCGACTATGACGAAAATAAATAAATTTATACTATTAGTAAAAGAAAATGTACCATTACCTATTAGCATTATGATTCTAATTTTTTATTTGTTTTCGATATAAATTTGTATCTGTATATTAAGTATTTTTCTAGAAGACCAATATTCTTTGATAATCGGATTATTATTTCCTTTTTTAACTAAAATGTACACTATTATAAAGCCTGTAAGAAAAAGCAAGTTTTCTTTCCTGGAGTGACTAATATAGAATTTTATTAATCTTAAATTATCTAATTATAAGTAACTTTAAAAATATCCTTACCAAAAAAAAGTAACTTTAAAAATATAGGTTAATAAGCTGCGTACAAATATTATAAGACACGTAACATTTGTCTTATTACTACTTTACAGGACTATCCGCATAAAAAACGAAGGTCCTATGAATATAAAATATACTACTAACGTTAGTTTCTGCAGGACAATAAGCAAATCAAGAAATAAAATAAAATCACTTGCGCTAAGTTGCGCCATTGGAAAATTATTATTATTCAAAACCAAAAAAAAGAAACAAATAATATCATTTTCATATCACGTGCGCACCTGCGTTATACCGGTGAAATATTCCCAACTAAATTGATCGAACTGATGAGAGTACTGAGAGTGATCAATCCAGTTAGTGGTGTGAAATTCTGGGAGAAGCTCTTCTAAGTCATTACAATAATCTCCGCCATAATCTTCGACGATGTTCTTGTTCTCCGTCTGTATCCAATCATATTCGAAGAGATTTCAAATCTTATTAAATTCATTTATATCAGATCAAAATCGTGTCACAAANAAAAAAAAAAATTTGTAAAAAAAAAAAAAAAAAAAAAAAAAAAAAAAAAAATCGTGTCAAAAAGTAATCTGAAAAACAAAACTGAAACAGTATATTTTCATTTCTTAAGAAGTATATAAAACAAAATATTTTGGCTTATTAAATTTTCACACACTGCACAAACTTGTAACAAAATTCATAATTTTTTTTTTTTTTTCCGATATATTACCTGGGAGTGATTAAGTGTAGGGGTTGAAGTGAGGATATGAGAGAAATCTGTCGCCGCAGGTGAAGCCTCTGAGACGGCGATGCTCCGTCTAGTTCTTGTGTTTTTCTTTAGTTTGCAGAGAACAAATGCGTCCTTCAAGTGATTTACAGAACCACTAATTGTTAGTACCCTTTATAAATAAATGAAACATATCTATCTGAAGATCATGATATACCTTGTTGGGGTGATGGAGAAAGGAATGAAATTCATGGATGATCCATCTGGATTTGTATTGTTGGCTGGTGGTGGATGATGACAAAGTAGAAGATCTTTTGTTTTCTTCGAAAACAAGAAACTTCTTTAAACCGATAGGGTTACCTTCAACGTCCTTAATCGTACGACTATTCCCGGTTATCTTCCAGTGCCCTGTCCTCGACGCCCTCTTCGTCCGGTTGAGCCTCCCAAACTTCTCCACCGGCGATATGAAGTACCAAGTGTGACTCGACTCTATCTTAGCCAGCCCTTATTAAATCACACATGAACATGAAGAAGAAATGTTTTAATCTATACATGGGATCGATTCAGGGTTTAGGATATTATGGTTTATATATAATTTACCAGGTAAATCTGCAGGTTCATGGAGGCATATATTGACCTCGGTGATTTGCCTCCCCACTAGATCATCATTCCCTGTGATCTTGTTATTCAAGTAATAGTTAATGAGTTCTTCCTCAGGTGGGTTAAATGTGTACCTATACATCTCTATTAATTAACTGAGACACACAGAGTTTCTTTGGATACGTAAATTTAAACAATGGGATAAAAATGGAGATTGTATAGGGTTTTAATGAGGACTAAGAACTAAGGAAAAACAAAAGAGGAGTTTAACTGAAGGAATAAGAGTGTTTACGCTGATTAAGCATAGACGGCTTGACTCTATATTTGTAAAGCATATATATTAGTATAAGAAAAAAACACACACTTTGATGAGAAAACTCAAAGTGTCATTTTACCAAAAAAAAAAAAAAACTCAAAGTATCACAAGGGAAAACTCAAAGCGCTTTGTAGAAAACGACAAAAAAAGCATGCACTTTGATGAGAAGGCATGCACTATCTTAGATTCTACATTGGCCATTACTTAATTTAATTTCCGTAAGACACATGTATACTAACAAATGTACTGCAAGTCTGCAATTATAAGTTTCCAACAAGACGCCGACATCGAGTTCTTCACTCCAGTAACGAACAAAGAAGAGTTCTTTTATATTTTAAGACACCAAAGTAGTTTTATTAAAAATGAAGACAGCAAAAGTTTCCCTTCCAACAGTCTCCAAAATCCTGTGTCTCAGACTAATCGATACACAAGTTTGGACACATATATATATATATATTTCATACGAAAGTTTCTAATGAAAATAAGTCCTCACAAAAATAAATAAGGTAACTTTCCTTTTGTTATCAAAAAAAATAAATAAATAAGGCACCACTTCCTATTACTTTTAGTCAAATCTTCTCCGTGGTCGAAATAAGCTAAATCGTTGATGAGGATTACCGTTTTAGACTGTTTGAAAAAAAATTCTTGTTTGTAGTAGTTGATAATCAGTCTTTAATCCAAGTTTCTCTGCAAATTGATGCCAAAAATTTCAAGATCACCACGATATGTTTGATATCAAGAAAATACTAAAATCTGAAAATTGTAATGCTTAAATCTGATGGAAATCCCAAATTTTCTTTCGGTAATTAATTCCATTGGCTCCATACTCGCCATCTGCTGACACAAAGATGTAACACGTGGGTGCCACAACACAAAATGGTCAAAGTAAAATTCCAAATGAAAAAAGAGGACACATGTGAGTGCAAACCACATGATATCTTGAACTTAATTTTCCAAAAGATTTGTCAGTTGATATAGTATTATGATCGGATCCCAATAAATATCGAAACATTTGATTTGGACGGTCTTTAGGCTATATTGCTTTACCTATAACCCTAAACTTCCACAATATAATATTAAAATAATGTAAAGGGAAACTGGAAGGCCGATAATTTGCGCTGAAAATGTGGTCGCCTTTTTCGCTTTACATGTCACTAATATGCGCAACTTGAACATATTTAAACATTATATAATTGCTTCGTACAAACAGAAATATTCAAGGTAAGTAGAGTATTAAACTCAGGATTCACTTCATTTCTTTTACAGCAAATCAACAGCAAATCATTCTTGTAGCTTTTTTAACAAGGGCGAGATGGTTAAAAACTAAGAATCAGTAATACTGTATTACATTATTATTAACTTACAAATGGTACAAGACCAAAAGTAAAGATGCTAGGCCCACCGCCTTATTTATGGGCCTATGAACTTGATGGGCTCAATTCAGCTCTCTATGACTTTCTGTGATTAGTTTTAGATAATCCTGTGTCATGAAGAACTACGAATTCGAAAGAGTCTTTTTCATAGAACTTGGTACATCTAAACTCTAGAGCTTACCAGATTCACTATAATGATTTTTTAGTACTTTAAGATATTTTATAAATTCTGCTTAATTAGTTTTACACAATAATAATTCAATCATTAATTAGTTTATAAAATATGTAACTAATCTTTTTTTTTTTAGCATCATCATCAACTAATCTCTAGTATATGATTCTACACATACAATATGTAAATCAACTCCTTCACCAAAAAAAAAAATATGTAAATCAACTCACAGGTGATTCTTACAAACCATGCTTTCTAAAAGCAAAACTATATCACTGAATTTCAACAATTGTTGAAAATCATTAAAAGTTTTCCACTCATGACTTATGAGGGAGAAGGAGGCAACAAGCCCCACCAAACTAGAAGTCAATTTTATATAATTTAATCAAATAATTAAGCTTTTGGGTAAGAGCTTTTATTCTCTTTATTTATTTTTCTTTTTCAGGCATACTGGAGGTGTAAATTGTAGTGATAGCTCTATAATTTATCCATAAATCATACCTGCTTTGATTTTGTTTGAAAATTTTAAGAAGTAATACTGTAATTCATATAAAATCGTCAGACAGACACCAAGGATCTACAGATGTCTTCTCACTTGGGTTTATATAATGGGTCTTTTAGCTCAGAGACAATTTAATGCTCATAGAAAAATTAGGTAAAGGGTCTTTATAGTATGGAGTATGTGAACGAAGTTTGATTTCTATATTTTTTGATTTTTTTTTTCCGTAATCTTTTGTTTGAATATACAATATTGAGTCAAATCTTTTGTTACAAGGAAAGTCCCCTATTGGTCAACAATCGAAAGCACGTGTCCTCTTCTTGCTTTTGTTTCGGTTAGAACTATCTTCTAACGGCATTATTATACCAAAAAATTACCCAGTCAAAAGTAAGAGAAAAAATTTGGTCATGAATGTAGCCTAGGTTCCGTCATTTGGAGATATGAAATCAAATCTCCTTTTAGATTTTGTTTTATTAATGTTATTTTTTTCATTTCTATCTATATATTCATGCATCATCATTTGTCCAAATGCATGAATGAATATGGAAATAGGTACGAGATTGCCAACAAAGCAAGAAGAAGCACTACAATTTTAAAATAATTCATTACAGAGTTTGGTCCCTAACTCACTTTATGTTATATGTATAATTCAGTGTCTAGCAATTTACCTTGATCCTCTTTATATGAATTAAAGTTGTAAGCCAAATTATATATTTCTTCGAAAATAATTTAGTTACATATATAGATACTTATATTTATTTATTTTATAAAAAAGTTACTTATATTTAATTAATCAACAATAAAAATATCTAACCATTTACTTACAGTAAAATCATGTTTCATGCGATAATCAAACCATCATGACAACAAAAGTAAAAGAAAAACTATTCCTCGCATTATGTTTGACTTCTATTATTCTTCTAACTTTATGATACGCATTAATTAAAAAGTAAAAGAAAAATTTGGTCATGAATGTTGTTTCCGGCATCTGGAGATACGAAAGCAAATCTCCTTGTAGATTTTGTTTTTAAAATGTTTTGTTTTTTTTCCCACATCTAGCTAACTACAGCTAATATATACATCCTTGGAAACATATTGTTTTTCTCCATGTTCAAAGCCATATTGTTTTGGGATAAAAGTTGCATATATGCCTACCTATGCCTTTTGTTGATTCACCTTAAATTGACTTGTTAAGGATTCTTGGCATAACATAACGTTACTAGTTTACAAGTATACCAACAACCATGACAAATCCGAAAAGAAGAAACAATATATATTAATTGTAACCCCAAAATAACAATATAAAAAGAAGAAAGAAATGGTAGGCAGATATATATATATATATATTTATGGTTTTGTTTTTATGTTAAAAGTATTGCTATTTTACTTAGCTTTTTTTTTTTTTCTGTCAATATAAAAACTTCACTTAGGAAGATTTGAACCTACCACATGTTAGTGACTAATGAGGGTCACTAGATACTTGCCTCCCAAACTTATCTTATTTTTAATGAAAAAAGTATCAATTTTCTAAGGATCTCAGACTTTTCTAATCACCTACTTCATACTTTGTATATGTATCTACTGGTGGATGCTTTTCAAGTTGTTGTCATTTTGTTCGGTTTGGAAAATGACTCGATCATTTGAGTCCGTAGACACAAGCATTGTTCCATACTTAAATGCAACTTACGAACCATGTGCGAGAAGCACAACAAGATGGTGAAAATTTAAAAGCTTACAATTCGCCATTGAAAAAGTTAAATCTTCTAGATGGATTAATCAACATATCCATAGCTAGGATTGTAGATAAAATAAGCACACTCATTAATGTTTAAAAACGAATCAGATAAATAGAAAGCGTGTTCACACGAATAATAAAGAAGCAGAAGAGAGATTCCAGTTGCTCACCTTTGTCTTGTTTGGGACCCATTATTACCGCCCAGCAGCTTCCCTAATAAGGCTGTATTTCTATTTATTTTTTCTTCTAATTCACTACTAATACAGATTACTCTACAGAGGGATGTACAATCCACGGTTCACCCAAAACGATTCAATTAAAAAGCCTAATCATAAAACCGATTATATTAATTTGATTCTTAATTCCCTTTTTTCTAAATTTTTTTGATAAATATGTTAGTTAGTTTAAATCTGAATTCTACTCCTGCTTACACTGATTAAATATGAACCGTAATCAGCTAAAAGAATAATAGTAGCTCGGTTCGGTTTATCTAGATGAAATCGAAACTGAGTTGAAGAAAAATAATAATCTTCAAAATTNTAAGGCTGTATTTCTATTTATTTTTTCTTCTAATTCACTACTAATACAGATTTACTCTGCAGAGGGATGTACAATCCACGGTTCACCCAAACCGATTCAACTAAAAAGCCTAATCATAAAACCGATTTATCTAAAATTTATTATTAATTCCCTTTTTAATTTTTTTTTTTTTGATAAATATGTTAGTTGGTTTAAATCTGAATTCTATTTGCTTACACTGATTAAATATGAACCGTAATCATTTAAAAAAATAATAGTAGCTCGGTTCGGTTTATCTAGATGAAATTGAAACTGAGTTGAAGAAAAATACTCCTTGTTAAGACCGGTACTGTGGAAACCAAAACCATACCAATTGAACCGAAGATCCATATTAATTTTAATTATTAAAAAATGAATAAATTGGGTTATTTAAACGCAGCTTTCACAGTCATTCCTCCCTCCAAATTAATATACCAAACAAACCACAAAACAAATATATAATCGGAGAAATAGAGAGAGAGAAAGCGATCGGCGGCGAAGCTCTTCACCCGGAAACCATTGAAATCTGACGGTTTTGCTTCGTTTCTGTGAAAATGGCGGATATTGTTGGGTTGGAATTCCGTCCGACCGACGAGGAGCTCGTTGGTTACTATCTCCGTAACAAAATTGAAGGAAACAGTAGCCTCGTTGACGGAGCCATTAGCGAGGTCAAAATCTGTAGCTACGATCCTTGGGACTTGCGCTGTAAGTTTGTGAAATTTCCTGAATTTCAATTTTGCTAGTGATCGATTAGGGTTTTGATTAGGGTTATTCTTGTTTCCTTGTTGCTGTAAAACAGTCCAATCAAAGCACAAATCGAGAGATCCGATGTGGTATTTCTTCTCTCGTAGAGAAAACAAGTACNTGACGGAGCCATTAGCGAGGTCAAAATCTGTAGCTACGATCCTTGGGACTTGCGCTGTAAGTTTGTGAAATTTCCTGAATTTCAATTTTGCTAGTGATCGATTAGGGTTTTGATTAGGGTTATTTCCTCTTTCTTGTTGCTGTAAACAGTCCAATCAAAGCACAAATCGAGAGATCCGATGTGGTATTTCTACTCTCGTAGAGAAAACAAGTACGGGAATGGGAATCGACAGAGCAGGACAACACGCTCTGGAAAATGGAAACTTACTGGAGATCCTGCGAATGTCATGGATCAGTGGGGAATTAGTAGTGGCTTTCGTGGTAAGATTGGTTATAAAAGGGTCTTGTTGTTCCTCGATGGAAGATACCCTGAAAAAAACAAATCTGATTGGGTCATTCACGAGTTTCACTACGACCTCTTGCCAGAATCTCAGGTCTTTTCTTCTATTCCTCTATTCTTATTCTTCAATTTTCACAAGTCTCACCAATGTTTTTCACTTATGTGCTTACCTCTGGAAATTCTACAGGAGGAGACCTATGTCATCTGCAGACTTGAATATAAGGGTGATGACGCCAGCATTCTACTTGCTAACGCCACAGATCCCAATCCCTCTTTTGTCCCCAATATCACTAATAGTGCAGGTTCTGTGGTGAGTCAATGTCCATGTACTGTTTCGTAACCAGACCAACAGAGACTTGTGTTTAACTGATTTTGATGGTTTGCTTAATCTGTTTTGCTTATTTCAGGTCAACCAGTCACGTCAAGGAAATTCAGGATCTTACAACACTTATTCTGAATATGATTCAGCAAATCATAGCCAGCACTTTAATGAACCCTTTAACATGCAGCAACCAGTTGTAGGAAACTTTGACATGCAGCAACCAGTTCAAGAAAATTCAGGATTTTTCGACCTTCCCTCTGAGTATGATTTAGCAAATTACGGCCAGTGGTTGAGTGACTATGTCAACCTGCCACAAGTTCCTTACCCAGCCCCATATGAAAATGACTTGGACATGTTTTGGAAGCCTGTGATTGAAGAAAATATTGAGTATTTGGTAGATGAAAGGAAATCTATGCATGAGAATTACAGTGATTACAAGCCTAAAAAACCTGTGACTGGGTTTTTGGCTGATGATAGCAGTGATACTGAAACTGGCTCAATGGTAAGCACTTTAC
>OVBW01001291.1:4628-15365 GCA_900406355.1 Erysimum pusillum | reverse complement strand
GGGACTTAGGCTAGCCTCCAACTTCCCAACACTCGAACAAGGTATGCACATGCTTCAATCCGTTTCTGCTCGTGATCCATATGCGAAGTTTGCCCACACTTTGTTTTTAACATGTGAGGGTCGTATTTCGTCCATTGTGGCTGATACTGTAATTTTCTGGGACATGGTTCCCAACATGAATATGACCATCGAAGTTGCAGATCTAGTCATGTATCAATTTGCCCAGTTCACAAAAATGGGCCTTCGTTGTGGGAACGAGCATGGAGGTTGGTTTCGACTCCACCTTGTGTGACAACTCTGTGCACGTACGGGAATGGATGCATCGATTGTTTCTTCTACTGGTATTCACATGAGATGTGTATGTTCACGTCGACGAATATTACAGTTCCATCATCTTTTATAGCGATACAAACAAGAAAATTAGTTTTAAGGTTTAAAGTGTTAGTAAAATCATTTTAAAGGTTTATAGTGTTAGTGAAATTCTCTTAATGTTTAAAGTGCTACTCAGTGACACTTTATAAGTTTTAAATGTATTTTTCCCTTTAATTATATGAATCTAATATTTTGCTCTAAATATTATCATGTTTTGAAAGATGCGCAACATATGTATTATATTAAAGATGCAATGACAAGCTATTGGAAGCAAAATCTTATTAATGCTGGGTGTTGTTGAGAAAATACCTTGTTCACATGTAATTAAACCTGCCAAATCAAGTAGTTGGCAGATGTCTACCGTGGTTGATCTTTACTATACAAAATATTGTTTCTATCAGAAACAAACACAAGCTCATGACCATTCGGTACTATTGATTTCAACTTATTGAAAGACCAACTACAACTTGCATTTTTCTCACCATCAACTACACCAAAAGGAATAGGATAATGGTGATGATTAGAATCTTGAGCTGAAGAACCAATCAACACTCCACCTTGTGCAGTCATAAGGTGAGTTCCATCCATAATGATCACTTTTCTCATAGTATAAAAACCTTCAATGCAAGCTCCCAATACGAAGAATAAGTACTGAAATCTCTGCTTCTCATCCATTTCCACAAATGAAATATTTCATGGATTCAAAATTTCTAACATGTGCAAATAGGAATACAACATCTTGTAATTTTCCTCAAGATTACCACGAAACTCACTAGCATCTTCCTTTTTTCCTCTCCATGCGGTGGAGTATGACACTTTAACACCAGCTCTTGATTGAACCAATGGTATGAGATCTTTGGATGCAAGAGTCTTCAGCTTACATGGATAATCATCACACGAAACAGATGCTACTAACCGTGGTGTGTATTTTCTTTTATTTTTGTTTATACTTATAGTTAAACGAAAATATGTATGCATCTTGTTGTAAGTTCTAAGCAAAAAACAGTCTGAATTCTTTAGCTTTGCAATTCGTAATGACCACTTGCAGCCCTCTTTTAATTCACTGCATTTTACCACATATAACTTTGGTTCCGACTACACTATAACAAACTCAAAACAATTTGTATATGCTTGTTTTTAAGTAGAACTTGTACTGCTTTCTTACTTCCAAATTCTTTAGCTATAATCATATTCACACAATCTTCTCATTCCACATTTACCTTAGTACCTTAAAGCATATCATCGTTACACATGTTTTCTTGTTCTTCACATGCAAGATTTTTACCGTTTTCAATCAGTTCATATCCACTCGTTTCACCTGCATAGAGAGTCATGATACCATAATAAACTCTACGAGTTCTTGAATTTGTAATCAATCCCTCGCTACTTGCACCAATTTCACCAATTTCATTAATTTCACAAATTTCACCAATGTCACCATTTTTATTAATTTCACCAATTTCTCCAACTTCCCAAGCTCGAATGATCTCACACCCTTGATTTTATGCATCATTGTTTTGCAGCTCCACATGCAACACAGTAAGTTCAGTTTGATTCCATTCCAAATAACACAAAAAAATCATCATTATCCAAGATATATATAGGTTTCCTCGGATTCACTGAAACTGGCATGTAACTAAATTTTATCTCAGTTGGTGATGCATATACCATCATCTTGCTGCGTATTTTATCAACCAATGCAGAATAAGTAACTTCCTCAATAGATGTCTTCATCAAAAGAGCGTGTCGAACATCTTTTCTTGAAATCCATTGTATTTCATCTCCTATATATGTTTACGTAATATCCTCCATACTCATAATAAACGAATCTACGATGATTATTATTCATTTTCCCTGAAATAGAATAAAACTAACATTACAACAGTTGTCCACTTCTCACAGTTGTACCATATTTTTACCATTACAATAGTTGTTCGTTTCCCACAGTTATACTAGTTGTACCTATATCTACATATTGCATAAAACCTCATCTCTATAGCTCGATTCAACCACTAAATTGATAAATTATAAACGTAATTCAACTCTAATAGACTAAAATAAAAGAGAATTAACAAGATGAACTCAAAAGCAAACAAGAAAACGAGTTTACAACAATTTTAGCAAAATTCCCAAATTGGAACACAAATATTTTATATTACAAATTTAACATCAACACTTGTTCCTACACTATAGACAAGTTTCAAACACGTTTAAATTAAGCAAAATAGAAGATTTGGCAAAGAAATCACCTCAAACAAGCTTCAATGGTGGAGGCGTTCTCTCTCTCTCTTTTTGCGTGGGTTGTACGGTTGGTTTCAAGTTGGAGAAAGGAGATGACTTGTGATTGAATTAGTTTTTTGGGGTTATTTGTTTCTTTTTTAAAAATAATTCAAAACATCAAACAAAATGACAAAATTGAAATTGACTATTATTATAAAGGTACAGTGTATGTAGAATAGATGGAGATAGTGTAGAAATGATTTTAAGATATAGGTGTACATGAGAATAAAGTCCATATCTCCAATATATCCAAAATTTTAGATGAAAAAATATACGAAACAGATTTGTGGCGCAATTCATTAAAATTCCTATCCATCAATTATTGTGTATACAAAATAGACTCTAACTAATGAAAAATTCATACTTCGACCATCTCGTTCTTTTATATACAAAAAAATGGAAAATAGAGGCACATTATTTAGTCAACAAGAAGATGTGTTCTTAGAGCATCAGCAGTGGGGCAAGTGAATGAGTGGGTGTGAAATATTTTTTTTATTATTAAAATTTAACGAGAAAGAGAAAAGAGAGAGAGAAGAAAAAAGAGAGAGAGAGAGAACATACAACCGGTTGATTATTTTAATCTCTCACAACCGGTTTTAAACATACAACCGTATTCCGCTTTTTCTTACACTGTTCTCTTACTTTTCTATATTTTAATACTAATACCCTTACACAAATTAGACCGTTGCGTTTGGTCTTATGTAATTTGTATTCAAAAATATCACAAGATCCAATTATTAGTAATAACCAAGGTCAAAAACTTTTTGGAAAAAAATAGAAAAAAATTACAATGAAAAAAAAAAAAAAAGCGAGTTTGGAAATTAGAAGCACCACATATTTAGTAAGTAGGATGAGTACCATTTTTTTTGGTATTAAGAATTTGAAGAGATGTGTGATCCAAGTGAAGAATATGTATCCAAGTTGAACATCTAAAAAAACACATTATAATTAAGCATACATATTTAATAAAGATTATGTTATTATATAATCTATGTATATGTATATAACAAAGTTTTACGTTCCAATTACACATGCAGATGGAAAAAGCAAAGCAACTAATTTTACAAAAATCAAGCTTAAAAAAAGTTTTAAATTTGATCATATGTGAAATTTGTTGAAAGATATTTTAAAATTTACAGACAATGTCAACATCGGTATTTTAATATTCCTAACATTGAGAACGATATCGTCAACTCTTCAACACCAAAATCTCTAGGAATGTGTTCATTTCAATCAATTTAAGCAGTGGTGATAATGGATCAAATTCACCACAACATCCCATTGGATCGAAAGCAAAACTTTTAAATAAAATTGATGAAGATAATAATTCATCCTTTAATACTTTGGTTTCATCAAATAAAATAATTCTTGATTTCTTAAAAGAGAGTGCATCAATTAGGAGAAATGGTTAACACGTTTAAGAGATATTGATGATAGTAATACTCGTGAGTTTATATGATCTGAACAAACAAAAATTATACAGTAAAAGAAATCAAGAACAACAAGAACCTCCAATTACACCAAATCTTTGTGGACAATATTTTGGTGATCTTGGAGGTTCACGATCAAATTTATCTGAACATTAGTTTTGTATTAGGAATTTTAATTTGTGTAATATTTATGTGTTTATGTATTTATATTTTTTGTTATTTGATTATGCTTGTTTATATATTTTTAATTATTGTAATATTATTTAAATTTGGGTTAACCCACAAATTTGAGAAGGCACTATTTACACCCTAAAAATGAGGGTTTAAGCGTTTAATGAGGGTTTAAGAGTTTGTTGGAGTTCAAAAAACTTCAAAATTTAAGAGTTTGATAGCTTGCTGGCGATGCTCTAAAAATGAAACAGTTTATCTCTAGTAACACTCTTTACAATCTTCAGTGCAAGAGTATTTGCTCCAATATTAGCAAAGTAGAAATTACTAACGTCAAATGCATTTTTCACAATA
The DNA here is from genome assembly GCA_900406355.1 of Erysimum pusillum. Classification (NCBI taxonomy): domain Eukaryota; kingdom Viridiplantae; phylum Streptophyta; class Magnoliopsida; order Brassicales; family Brassicaceae; genus Erysimum; species Erysimum pusillum. Next base: position 10,761 of record OVBW01001291.1, on the reverse strand, counting down.
CGAATACGATCAAAAATAATTTTATTTTATTTTGTAAAAACGATGTTTTACTATGTAGAGATGTTAATTAATATGGGTTTCTGGTCCGTGGGCCTAAAAACGGGCTTAGCGTTAAGACTTTAGCTCGTAACCCGGTTAAGACCAAGTGCAATGGTGCAATTCCTCCCCGGTTGTGACCAATAAAGAAATAGAAAAAAAGAGAACAGTGAGATTGGAGGCGAGCGTCGGGTGCAAAGTTACAACCGGTTGTGAGGACAGGTGTCAATATCTTGTTGGGTCAGAATTTTGGGTTTTCTTAAAAATGTTTTATTATTTGGTGTGAAAATAAAAAACGAAACCCTACTTTCGTTTTCTCTCTCTTGATACGCCGAGACAGCCTTTGCGTCTCCGATTTCAATACTCCGATTCACCGAGATTTCAATCCGTTTTCTGACCAAAAAACCCCCAAATCGATCTCTGTTCGCCGATTTATCCCTTATCTGCTTTCAATTTCTAACAATCCGTTCCAAAAAAGACGAAATCGCTTCTTCTCCATCGTGTCTCATCGCATCATCTGTCGCCGGTGAAATACACAAGGTAATTCATCATCAACTAATTGTTTGAGCTCGATGTCAGTGTTATTGCCGAGTAGCTGTTGTTTTAGCTATGCTTAGTGAGTTCGGGTTGAGGAAACCATAGGTTTAGAGATGAGTTTATTATGAGATGTTCGGCTTAGATATGAACTGCAAACTGATTGAATTGATTATCTCTGTGGTAGTGTAGATAATAATGACAGAAGTTGTAGATTATGTCACTAGGATATGTCGGGTTCAAGAAATTTTCAATGAGAACATTCACTAGTTTTGGTGTTGTATTATATCTCATTGTTGAGGAACCTAAAATTTTGATTTTGCTTTGTTTCTGAGCTTGGTGAGGTTACCAGAGAAACAGCAATCGGCTAAGCAACAACTACTAGGACTTGTAACTCAAACCAAAAAAGATATGTCTCCTCCATATAGTTAATGCACGATAGTAGTAGTAGATAGAGCAGCTTGTCTCTTGTTTTCAGTGGTTTTTTCTGTTTGTATAGTATAGTCTAATTGTTTGTCACAATTTTGATATGATTTTTGTGTTAGCGTTTATAATGGTTAGTGTATTATAACCAAGTTTTGCGAATTGAGTGCTGATGCTCTTTCTAATTTGAGGCAGTATTGACTCCTTTAGTTTATATGCTAAATAATCTATGAGAAAACCAAACTGGGAATACTTAAAACATTGTTGGAGCAGATTGGTTATTGGTTTTTGTTGTCTTTTGTTAGACACAGTTTTGTTGTGATATCACTGAAATTTGTGATTTGAGTGGTTTATTTAAGTGGAATGCTGATGGTTTTGGAGATTTGACTCATAATCGACTACTTTCCTGTTTATATTATTCAAAATCAATGAGAAAACAAAAACTTCAAAGTTAATGATCTCCAAGATATACGACTTTGAACAGCCTTTTGTTCATGAAGTACCAGACCACAACCAAAAACATGTGCAATTGTTTACTTACACAAATCACTAAAAAACAGATTCATCACCATCAAACAACTAAAATTTGTGTTCTTTTTGTTTGCTTATACTAGTGTTAGTAGCTGTTTGTAGGTTAATGTTAATGTTAATGTTACAACATAGCTTTTACATTATAAATATGTAAGACTTAACTGGATGTGTTCATCAATAACTAGACCTCTACCAATTAACTAAAACAGCTATGAATGAAGTGCAAGTTGGTTTAAGTAACTATAATATAAATTGTTTGATTTAAAGGTTGAAGTGATAGGTAACCAATTTTTCTCTTGAGTTAATGGTTTACTTAATGGTTACCTAACCACTTTGTTAGACTGTACCACCAAGCTTTTTAACCCCTAGCCATTAGCAACTTCTCAAAACTTCTAATTCTCTCTTCTTTGCCTCATCTTTTACCAAACGAATCAGTTTATCTCGGATTTCATATCTCCTTTCATCTCTTCTCTTTACTGATTCATATGGATTCAAACATTATTCCAAATAATCAGTCTCCCAGACCATACATTAGTCTTTCTAACTTTCCATATGACTCATTCTATCCAAATGTAACATCACAAATCCCTTTTTTTGCTACACAACCAACTCATGCTCCAACTCACCATGGAATACCTTCTTTCACTTCCCAACCGACTCATGCTCCAAGTCAGCTTGAAATCCTTTCTTTTGGAGCTGAAACGGCTCATGCTCAAAGTCAACCTGAAATGTCACCAAGTGAGTGTAGGGAGAGAAGGCTGTGGTCTGCACCAGATGACTTGGTCCTCATCAGCGGTTGGTTGAACACATCCAAGGATGTGATTGTTGGCAATGATCAAAGGTCAGCAAGCTTTTGGAAACGTATAACTGACTACTACGCTTCAAGTGACCATGTGGTAAACAAAGGTGCTGAGCCAAGGGATAATGAGAGCTATAAGAATAGGTGGGCAAAAATTAGGTCTGATGTGAGCAAGTTATGTGGCTCATATGCTTTTGCATTGGATGCAAAAGCCAGTGGTTACAATGATAATGATATTCTATCCTTGGCTCACCATACCTACACAACAAACAACGATAACAAGAAGTTTATGCTTGAGCATGCATGGAACGTATTGAGACATGAACCTAAATGGTGTACTTGGATTGCTATGAACCCTACTAGCAGGACAACCAGCAAGACAACCAGCACCAAGAGAAAGGCTTCTGAGGCAGAACCATCAGTTGGATCTACTATGTTTGAGGATGAGAGTAGGCCGATAGGTATTAAAGCAATGAAAAAACAAAGGAAGAAGGGTAAAGAGAAGGATGCACCAGCTACAGATTTGGACAAAATGTGGGAGGCCAAACAGAAGGATATGGCGCTCAAGAAAGAGCTCCAACAGATGTCCCTTCTTGACACACTGATTGCCAAGAAGGAAACACTTGATGAAGATCAAATAGCTCTTATGAAAAAGCTATCTGCTGGAGTGTACCGTTCTCTTTAGATTAAATGTTTATTTAAGAAGTAATTCCATGTTTATCAAGTTCAATGTCTGTTGTTTAATGTTTGGCTTTTCAAGTTTGTGTGTTCAAGTTTGTATGAATCAAGTTTGTATGAATCAAGTACAATGTATGTTCTTTAATGTTTGACTGTTCATGTTTGTATGTTCAAGTTTGTATTAATCAAGCTTATATGGGTTTTTTAATGTTTGGCTGTTCATGTTTGTATGAATCATGCCTATGGAATCAGTTTATATATCCTACTTGTGTTCTTGGTTTTAGTTTCTGGTTTTCAAATTGGATGTTCCATGGGTTCTTGCTTTTAGTTTCTGGTTATGTAACTTGTTTTCTCATGTGTTCTTGTTAAGTATGTATGTGTTGGCTACCAGGTCCACACCCTTCTCTCTGGTTACATAGTTCTTGCTAAGTATGTAACTTGTTTTCCCATGTGTTTATGGTTTCAGGTTGAAGAAGATGTCTGATGATGAGAGTAGTCACAGTATACGTTATGGCAGTGACAACAGTGTGGATGAGATTGTACAACTATCTTCGGAGAGTAGTGACAACAGTTTCCATGAGCTTGGCACCCTACATGAACAACTAAAGAGTTTGGAGTACGCAACAACTGAAGGCTTCAAAGCTTATGAGACAGACCTCAATCTCTTGAAGGACCAACTGAAGGAGTATGAGGTGAACAATGCTCGCCTTGAGAAGCTTGTAGCCGAGCTAGGTAAGAAGAAACCCAAGTTTAACGTACTCGTTGGCAGCTTGTGTATGGTAGTTGTAGGATTGGCGATTCTAATGTTTATCAAGTAGGCTTGTGATGTTAACATTCCAGATATTTGGGTTTGTTTAGGTTTAACAATGATGCTGTCTACTCCTTTTGTAATGTATTTAGTAAAATGTATTTGGTAAATTTATTTTGAACTTCTCTATTTTTTGTGTTTGATAAAGTTCACGGGTTGTACTTCTCTATGTCAATTCACATTTTTAGCTTGTACAGATAAAGAATGTCTTCACATGTCATGTTTGTGTCAATAAAAACAAAACCAAAATATGACACAAGTCACGGGTATTATTTGATTTCAAAATATCAAATAATTCACACACCAAAATAAGTCACGGGTGTATGTATGCAAAGAAAGTATCAATAATTCAGCTCGACTTCTATATATATGCATCTATTTCACATATCAAAACCAAACCAAAACACTCTATTTTCCCACCGTTACTCTCATCATAACCCACTTCAATTTTCTTTCTCAAAACATATCAAGTTCCTCGTATCCTTAAAATCAAGTTTGTCTTCCAAATTTCAACTTCCTCTTATAAAACAATTTTTTTAAAAACACTCTATCTTTTTTTCTCGGTTTTTATGGCGTCTTCTTCCAACAACAATTTTCACTATCATTGTGACAATAATGATGAATTCGACCAATATGTGCAATCACAATTTGATAATCTATGCGATGCTACAGAAGAGTTTCATGTGGTCGAAAGAAGGACACGTACCTATATCGATAGAAATCGGGAAGAAGGGCACAAACAGTTGATGGCCGATTATTTTTGTGAAAATCCGAGGTACACTGATACGATGTTTCGCAGACGCTTTCGAATGAACAAACCCTTGTTCTTGCGTATTGTGAATCGTCTGACTGCAGAAGTTCCGTAATTTAAACCGCAAAAAGATTGTACCTTCCGGGATGGGCTATCACCGCTACAAAAATGTACTGCAGCAATTCGACTTTTAGCATATGGGTATGGGGCGGACGCGGTTGACGAATATGTGCGTCTCGGTGAATCAACCGCTCGAAAATGTTTGTTACATTTTGTTGTCGGAATTGTTGACATATTTGGCACCGAATACCTACGACGACCCACCCAAGAGGACCTTCAAAGACTACTTTTTGTTGGAGAATACCGAGGGTTTCCAGGGATGGTTGGAAGCATCGACTGTATGCATTGGAGGTGGAAGAATTGCCCAATCGCGTTGAAAGGAATGTATTCAAGAGGAACTGCAAAACCAACAATTGTTTTGGAGGCGGTAGCTTCACAGGATCTCTGGATATGACACGCGTTTTTTTGGAGCGCCAGGTACTTGTAACGATTTAGATGTTCTTGATCAATCTCCGGTATTTAATGACATTATTCACGGTCGAGCTCCTGAGGTGACCTACTATGTCAACGGAAAGGAGTATCATTTGACTTACTATCTTACCGATGGAATTTATCCGGAGTGGGCGACATTTGTTAAATCCATACCAGGTCCACAACACCCGAAACATAGGGTGTTTGCAAAACGTCAAGAAGGTGCACGGAAAGATGTTGAACGTGCATTTGGAGTCCTGCAAGCTAGATTCGCTATGATTAAAAATCCAGCTCTTTTATGGAAGAAAGGTAAATTAGCATACATTATGAGAGCATGTATCATACTCCATAATATGATTGTCGAAAATGAACGAGATGCATACACTCTCGAAGAAGAATTACGTGAAGAAGCAGAAAAATTGGGAACCATCCCCGTTTTTAAAGGTTCAGTCAATATGCCTACCAATCTCGACGGTTTTGGTATTGATCACACAAGAATTCGTGATTGCCAAGCACATCACCAATTAAAAGAGGATTTGATTGAGCATTTATGGGCTAAATTTGGACATCTTCCAAATGATAATTAAATTTTTTTTTATTTTGTATTAAATTAATAAAATGTTTGTGTGTTTTAAGTAATAATTATGTTTGTTTGTTTTTATGTTTAAAATTAAAATTGTATTTTTAATTTAAAACTAAATATTTATTCAATTACTTAATTATATTATTAAAATATTACTAAAAACCAAGATCTACCAATAATCAACTCCTAACACCATGTTTCTAAACTTCAACTCTTACATTATTTTAATAATAAAATCCTATTAACACACATCCAACCTATTTTACGGTTTTACCATTGCGGATGCTCTAAAGACATGTAAAATTGTAAACCGGATTTTATTTCATTATTTTTATTATTCTTTAGGCCACAACGACGTCGTTTCTTGTGACGATCTTCTTCGCTATTTTCTTCCTCCACGAGCAGACACGACCTAAATGTTCAGACGGAATTCTCCGCCGGAGAAGTAAAGAGCTTTGC
>OVBW01001288.1:707-15702 GCA_900406355.1 Erysimum pusillum | reverse complement strand
GTCTTGCCCAAGCCGTTGATGCAGCAAAAGCAGCTTTCTCCTTCCAATTTTACATCCGTTTCCTGAAAAAAGTACTTTGGCCTTTGTTTGGGATTTGAGGTTCTTGGGGTTTCTTTTTGTACAAAACTTCCGATGTTTGGAGTCGGAAAATGATCAAGGAAGCAGAGTTTGTCTCTCCTGTGTCTGAGACTTTGAAAGAGATGATTCATAACCCATGATGTATCTACTAGTCTACTACAGTTACAGCTCGTCTTGCAAAAAAAAAGTTTTGGATTTTTTATATTGGATCATGTCGTAGTTTGCATTAATTACAAATCTTTGCTTGATCAACCAAACACATATCTCTAAATTGAAGCCAATTATAATTGTCTGATAGAAACTGCTTAGTACCGACATAAAGACCTTCAAACGTGTGTTATATATGATTTTATCAAATAGTGGATGTTCATTTGATTTGGTGGGATATGATCTTGAAGACAACTTGTGACTTGAGAGATCATCGTGAAGTAATTATTATGAAGATAATAACTATGGAGATCATCCATCTTGGGAGTTCCTTAATCCTTACCTTAACTCAGTCGAATGCTCTTTTAGGAGAATAACACAAATTATGGGTCATCATTCCTGATGGGTTCTTAGGGTTTTGACATCGGGAATGTTTCAATACCATCTTCTATGATTGGAAGGATCACTGGACTGCTTCCTTACGACTGTCAAGTTTACAAGCTAAGCATTTTCCTTTTTCTGCATTGGTAAAACATTATGCTAGGCTGGGCCTTGATAGATACAACATGTTGGAGGTAACTAAAATTAGGGGGGGTTATTGGTAAATTGATTTGTGTAGAGTTTGAAAATTTTAAAATTTTATAGATTTTAAAAGTTTTAAGAATTCTTATGGATTGTTACCAATGAATTTTATGAATTATAGTGGACTTTTATGGCAAGTTAATTCTAGTGGACTTTCCAAAACTTTTATTTGTAAATTAAAATGTCTCTCTATATTTATATGGAAAGTTTATAGTATTTCTTTCTAAAAATAATTTTTTCTCTAAGTAGAAGACCACTCAACTTTTTTTTTTATCATCCATTATTTTTTTCTCTCAAAAACATATGAGATAAGTATTTCTACGTTTTTATTCTAGATTTGTATTATAGTATATATATATATATATATATATGTGTGTGTGTGTGTGTGTGTATTTTGTTTCATGTTTTTTTTACAAGTTACGATTGATTTGTTATTAAAATTTTTGTGTTAGTTTTAAAACAATAGTTTATTTTCAACAACAAAAAAAATTTTGGTTGTGAAATAATTTTCATAATAATTGTTAATGCATGCAAGTTTTATTCAAAAAAAAATAACAATTATTGTTTGTTTGTGAATATGAGAATGTATATTCTTTTTTATTACATAAATTCTATGAATCTCATGTCTAACCATGATATTTTGAAAGTTGTGTTTAATGAGTAAAAATGTGGAGAATCCATATCCCAATAACCATAGATTTTGTAAGAATTAGAGAATCAATAATACTAGACTTTTTGAATAACAAGGGATTTTGAACAGAATTTAAAAATCATTAAACCAATAACAAGGGATTTTGAATAGAATTTAAGAATCCATGAACCAATAACAATAGACTTTCCAAATTTTATAAATCTTTAAAAATCCATCTACCAATAAGCCCCCCCTAGTCTCCGTGCTTTCTTAGAACATGATAATCTGTTATACCACATTCATAATTTTCTTATCTTCATATGTCAGGGGACTGATTTTGAGCTCATTTCCCTATTGAAGTTCAACATGTTACAGAACTATATATGTCTCCTCTTATTTCATGACTTTGATTGGGCGCGATGAAGTTGCTTTTCCCACAGAGGCTCACACCTTTCAGGTTCGAATTGATGAAGAACGCTATGGCAGATTGGATTTAACAGTCTCCATTGCTAGAATTAAAACTAAAGGTGATTTGTGGTGTACTTTTTTGTTTCTTCTCTAAAACTCGAAGCCCTTCATACCTCACTTTCATGGTGGCGCAGTGGCAGATGGTATCTTCAAAGGTGAATTGCATGATTGGCCCTCTGATGGTGATTTGAAAGACAATAAACGATTTTACGAGGTAAGATTATGGCCTTGATTGTTTCATGGATTTTGAAGTGATTTTGATTTTTGATTTTCAAAAACTCATTTTTTAACCAATCAAGATTATAATATTTTGGTTTCCCTACAATTTAGGAAAACTCTTTTGCTATCATTTCCCATTCAAGATTTTAGATTTTAAGTTCTCCTATAATTTAAGAAATCTAGTTTTTAGATTTTCTACGTTATTTTACTCAAAAACCGAAAACCAATTTTTTTAGATTTTGAAAACAAAAATCTAATAGCAAAATCTAAAACTAAAATATAAAATCTAAAAACTAAAAACCAAAATCAAAAACTGAATTAAAAATCAGCATCCATTCATGACCTATATGTTAAGACACAACATTAGTTAAGTTTTGTTGTTCTCATAATCACTTATGCTAGCAGTAGTGATATGTTGTTATTGCTTTTGCAGGTGAAGAAAACAGAGTGGGAAGACAATGATTAGATTCCTAGGTATTTGGAACTTGTACTTTGTTCACATGATAGGTCCATCACTAACGTAAGTTTTGCATATCAATTATTGACATACCACTATGAGTGGCACTTTTGGTAACCTAACAATAATGAACACCAAAACTATTGTTGCTGGTGCTGGAGACGGATATGTCCATGTTGAAAATTGTGAAAGTGGCGATAGAAACTAGTATTGAAGTTGAAGATGCGCCGCCGAATGAGAGACTCAAGGCCAAAAGTGCAAATGTCTACATACAGCTTAAAGGCTTGGATGTGGCTCGAGCCCCTCAACCGGTTTTTACAGTAGGTGTGAATGTTCGTCGCAAAGTTATAATTAGAAGAATCATGGACCATACAAGATACTTGACTCTCGTGGGTAAGCTTTGTGGTGGTCGTTTACAAGGTGGCGCTGTTTAGCCGTTCATATAGTATATTTGACTTCACTTTTCAAAATTTTTATAATTCCCAAAATTAAAAATAAAGATATATGTGTAAAAATATTAGATTTCTTAAACGAGCTTGCTAAGATGTGAATTTTCACTTTCGTATTAGTTTTTGCTCAAACATGTTATACCTCATGAGTTTTCTACAATTTTCCATCATGTAAGAACCAGATGCGGGAAGTAAACAAATTTATCAACAAACTTGAGTTTGAAAACCCCTTGAACAAGTCACAAGTTGAAGTTGTGGACGACGATCTCTTGTAATATCAAACTCTTGAACTGTCAACTTAAACATGAATTGATTGGTACATGTAAATAACATATCTAATGACGTTCATAATATGTACATGTTAAATCTAGATCCAAGTAAACTAAAGCATGTCCACATGCGATTGTTATTGATTTAAGTTTGATATCATTTTCTAATTGATGTAAATTCATATATTTGTATTAATATTATGAAAGTGATGCAAATGAATTTAGATTTGCATCAATTTAATGAACATATGCTATATAAATTGATAATGATATCAATAATTGCAATTGATATTAAATTGTAATTTTTGTATCGATTATAAATAAGTAAATTCAAATTAATATTATTTAAATTTTTGATGCAATTTACTCTCTTTTTTTTGTCGTGGTAGTTTCTGGTTTTGATATTGTTTTCTTTCATTATAAAATAAAAAGGTCTATCATTTACTTCTTGTTTGTTAGGTACGCGTTTAATCCTGAGTTTATATCATTGATGTTGTTGTCAAATATCTAAATACTGGTAATTTAAGATTCTTTTTATATTTATCCTTCATCTAATTTTTTTTCCAACTACTTTTGTTTTAGTTTTTATCTCCCTGGTGCAACATCTTTGACTACAGTGTTGAAGCATCTAACTGAATTAATGAAAACACGTATAGCTGATTTAATGAAAAGACGTATAGCCGATTTTATAGAATAGGTTAGACCATACTTTGAACCACATTAAACTTCTTCTTTGTTTCTTTTTGTTTGGGATTTTTTTATGTGACCCTTTTCAGCTGACATTCTTTGATATTTTTAGAGCCTAATAAAGGAAATTGAAGAAGAATTGCAACAACTTCTTTCTTATCCTCTTATTTATTCTCATCATTTTTTTCATTATCATTTGCATCAATTTTTGTGATGATAAAATTTATAAGCAGATGCATCGGCTCAGATGCATAATGAACATAACTAGCACATACATCCACATGCATGTTTTCAGTTGCTAAAGAGACATGCATATCAATAATAAGCCACTTTTTTCTCGTTGCTCATTTAGTGGGTAGCCAAAAAATTTCCATTAATTTTTAACAGTTTTTATTGCCACAACTTGATATCCGATGAAAGTAGATTTTGGTGACCGTAGTAAATATGCTCACCTGATTCCAACAATCCTATGTAATGAATCAAACCGACCATATTGGTTGTTTTTAAGCTCTTGGATAACATCTTTCAAAGTGTTGATTATGCGAGAATTTTTCTTCTTTTCATCCAAAAGGTTCATCTGTAGTTGGAGGTTGGTAATCAATGTAGATAAAGTTGTTGACAATTTCTTTGAGAATTTTTTTTATTCTGGTAGCGGCATAAAACACTTTTAATAGTACTTCCATAGTAGTGATGTATACGTTTTTTATTGAACCTGAACTTTTTTCTCATTTCCAACTAATGTAGGATCGCAACACGCGTACGTATAGGTACCAAATACATAAAAGAAGATAACTTTTCTCTAACTTGTGCCGCCTTCCCTGACCATTAACTATGTCAAAAGATACATAGAACCAATTGAAAAGGTGAAACATCTATTTCTAACCTTACCCGGTATTATTTTTATTTGAATTTCTTTTTACAAAACTTAAGTTTAGTAAAAAAGAGATTTATAAATAAATGGAAATGTAGGTAAAATGGAGAGATTTAAGCTTTAATATAAAAACATATTTTAGGTTAACAAATTAAATCTTTGCAAAATAAGAATTTAGAATGTTTAAACCCTTTTTTGCTATATATGCTCAAAAAGGAGGGGCATGGGTATGGCAAAGTTATTGTGAGTACTTAACACAGAGTTTATGGAACTTCTTGAGTGTTATATCTGCCAGAGCTCTTTTTACATCTTTTTATCAGTCGTAACCTACTATTCCATGCAATTAGGCTGGAAAGTTTGTGAAAGAGCACGTGTGGCATGCACTTATTGTTGTCAGAAGCAATGCATCAGAGCTTCATGGATATACAGTCAAGGAACTATACAGTCTTTTCAGTCTCATCGTGCTATCTGTATTTATCTGAATTCGTTCATCTAATATATGTACTTATTGAGCTTCAGCTCTACACAAGAATATGAATATCGAATTTTGGTTGTCTACCTTCTGACAAAATTATTATGAGTACATTATAACTGTACATCCATGCCCTCAACTCTTCTTTTGGTGATTAAACAGTTTTCTAAAATTCAATGGCAGGAGGATTAACAATATAATTGTGAAGCAGAAAGGGAGCCTTCACCTTGAAATGCAGCAGAGAGCTATTGAGTTCAATTCTACTATTGAAAGGCACAAAAATATCAGGTGGTTAATGATATCCCTTGTTTGTCTCTTCCTCATCCATCTTCTAGTGTAATTTTTCATGTTCTCTCTCCCTCAAAGCTTATAAAAAGAAAAAGGAAAAAAAGTAATGCACACAAGTCAGTCACCTTCATCTTTAGGTCTCACAATGGAGCAACTCAAGTCTAAAGTGCCATATTGTTTTTCATCAACTCGAACCTGAAAGGTTTTCTGCAATGAGATGGCAGTTGAATCTGGATCGTGTGCAAGCAGAGTCATGTAGTAAGAGGACACAACGGTCTGTGACTTGTTGAATTTCATTAGGGTAGCGAGTTCGAAGCTTGTCCCCTGACAGATGAAGAAAGAAAATTGAATCAATCAATGTGGTATATATAATAGAGCATTATGTTTGTTTATAACGTACCAACCAGAGGAGACAAGCTTAAATTTACCTTCAATATATTGTAACGATGAAGCCCCAACTTAGCATAAAGGTGGACCAATATACGATAAGGATAACGCTTATAACCTTGACAGTCGTAAGGAAGCAGTCCAGTGATCCTTCCATTCATAGATGAAGGTACTGAAACATCCTCTACATCGAAACCCTAAGACCCATGAGCAAAATAATCTATCAGTCCATAAACAACCCTAGAAGCGAACTATGATCAGAGTTAGGGTTAATTTTGTGTGACGTGGGGAGCAATCCAACAAATCACAATCATAGATAAATTCTTTAAACAATAATTAAAAAGATAGAAGAATTACATCGGATTCCTGCACTTGACGCCAATAACTCCTCTTTAAACTGAAATACTCATCCCCCGTAAGATAATCCTTCTCATCCGTCATATTCTTCTCCTCCTCTGTCTTCATATTCTCCTCCTCGTCGTCGCCGTGGATGGTTTTATTTGTTATTTTTTATAGGACCTAAGATTGTAGAACCCATTCGGCTTCAGTTGGGCCTTCTCAACCCAAATCTCATATCTGATTTCATGAATTATGTAATTTTTTTTTTAACGATTACAATATAATAAATTACTATATGCTTAAGTGAGAGAAACACAATACAGTATTTGCCTTTCGGACCAAAATTATACACTCTTCAATTGTCATCCAAGTGTAGAGTTTTCTCATACCGTGGAAATTTCTTTTAACATTAAATCATTAAACTTAGGCCCCATATATCTCTTTAGGCTCATAAAATAAAACGTTCTCCCGGCAAGCGGGAACGGTAACATCAAGCAGAATCTACGAGTCACTAACATACGGAAAGGTATGCACATTATTTTTCGTCTTCCTTTTAAAATGAAACATTCAGTGGTCCGCGTTCAGTTGAAGTATATAGGCATATAGCACTTCCTGATCCACAACAACATAAAGATTGGTTGAAAAACAGATTGATTGATCCTCTGGATTCAGTGACTTTAACACTCGATGGATTTAAATGTAAAAGAAGTATTTTTTTGGTAGGAATGTAAAAGATGTATTGGAGGAAGGACAAGTCATCAATTCTCTCGATCGATTAGCCATTGTATTTTCAGCATAAGGAGCTTGAGTGTTTAATTTCGTCAAACCGACTAAATAAAACACGACAAGTCTTGCAAAAAAAATTGGATTTTAGATATAGGATGATGTCATAGTTTGCAATTATATTAAGTTTTGATCAACCAACCAACATATATCTCTTATCTGAACCCAATTCTAACTTTCTGATAGAAACTGCTTAGTACCGACATAAAGACATTCAAACAAGTGTTATGTATGATTTTACCAAATAATCGATGTTCATTTGATTTGGTTGGATATGATTTTGAAGACAACTTGTGACTTGAGAGATCATCGTGAGAGTTCATCTCACCTAACTCACTGGAATGCTCTTTTTGGAGAATAATACAAATTATGGGTCATCATTATTTTCCCCTACCAATAATGATTTCATCCCATTTTTGGACTAATTAAAACCCAACCAAAGAAATAACATACATTTGACTTCACTTTTAAAAATTTTCATTTTTAAAATATTTGTCCCACAAATAATCTTCTTTTACCTGAAAAGTTTTGAATTAAGTTAATCTTTAAAAAATTACTACAACATACAGCTTTAAAAATCATCAAAAGCTGTGCAAATTAGAATCTCATCTACTTTAAAGTTTATCACTTTGTCGTTATTATATGTTCCTTGACGTGCAGAAATTTCAATGGGTTCCTTTAAAGGGTTCAGATGTAAGGATTAGTTGAAGAGTAGAATGGGAAATGAAAAGGAATACTAAATGATCCTCCTATTAATAATGCACACACACTAGCTACATGCTCATAGATTAACTTATTGTATTAAAAAACAGAGTACACCAAAAAAAACCACACACCGCACCAAATAAAAAAACCCCACCTGAAGAGTTCAAACGCACTAAATATTTGTATTTTCTTCAGAGAGGAAAACTGCCCAAAGCATTTTGAAGGGAGTCTCATACGGTGGTGGTGGCCGTGACAGAGGCTACTTTTTTAGGCTCCCAAAGTCCCAATTATGACCAGCAAATTAATGTAGTGAAGGAATCTCTTTGGGTTATCACTTTGTCGTTATTACACTTTGACGTGCAGAAATTTCAATGGTTGTGGTAGTAGATTCCTGGGTTCCTTTAAAAGGTTCAGATGTAAGGATTAGTTGAGTAGAATGGGAAATGAAAAGGAGAACTAAATGATCCTCCTCTTAATAATGCTATTAGATTAACTTGTTGTATTAAAAACACCCTAAAAACAGAGTACACACTAAGAAACCAAAAAGCAAAGAGTCTTAGGGGTATATTCAAATTGATATTTTAAATGATTTCGTAAAATCCACAAATTTCATGTTATTAAATCATGAATTTTAAAAATAATTTTAAAATATATCTCATAATCCATCGTTATTGAAAACTTTTTGTGAATTTAATTTTTAATGATTTTGAAATATTTGAAAAGATTTTCTTAGTTAAAAACATAGAAATCCAAATCCTATGGTTATAGGTAAGATTTGAAATTTTTTTAACATAAAATCATATCAAATTCCATAAAATTATCAAAATCAAATAAAAACTCATAAAAACTCAAATCACTTAGAATATTAGATTGAATACGCTCTCCTTAGTTTATTATATGATCCACATTTTCAAATGGATTTTTATAACTCTGGAGAACCCGAATAGGCTTTTTCATATATTGACCACCATAAAGCTTACCCACGAGCGTCAAGCATCCTCTATGCTCATCCATGACTCTTCTTACTATAGCCTTGCGTTCAACATGCTCACCAATCTCAAAAACCCGCTGATGGGCTCGAGCCTCTTCCAAGCCCTTAAAAATTATGTAGACATTTGCACTTTTGGCCTTGAGTCTCTCATTCGGCGGCTCCACATCTTCATTACCTGTTTCTATCGCAACTTTCACAATCTCCAACTGGGACAAAACTTCGGTCCTCTGATTCAACTACAATTTTCGAGTTCATTGTTATTATTACCAGCATTGCCACTCATAGTAGTTCGTCATTAATTTATACAGTATGTAAAACTTACATCAGTGATCGCCCTATCATTTGCACAAACTACAAGTTTCAAGTACATAGGAATCCAGTCAGTGGTTTGCCACTCTGATTCCTTCACCTGCAAAAGCAATAAAAACATATAATGAGCACAACAAAACTTAAGATAATGTTGTGTCTTAATATATAGGTCATCTTACCACGTAGAAACGTTTTCCATCATTCAAAGCATCATCTGAGGGCCAATCAGGCAATTCACCTTTGAAGATACCATCCGCAGCTGCGCCACCATGAAAGTGAGGTATGAAGGGCGTCTTGGTGGTCACTAAGCAACATTATTAATCAGCAAGCTACGTGAGATGTTAATACTCAGGCTCGACTTTTATATATATAANAATAAAAAAAAAAAAAAAAAAAAAAAAGTAATGCACCACAAGTCAGTTACCTTCATCTTTAGGTCTAGCAACGGAGCAGCTCAAATCCAAAATGCCATATTCATGTTCATCAACTCGAACCTGAAAGGTTCTCTGCAATGAGCTAGCGGCTAGATCTGGATCATGTGCAAACAGAGTCATGTAGAAAGAGGACACAAAATTCTGTGACATGTTGAATTTCATTAGGGTAGCGAGCTCGAAGGTTGTCCCCTGACAAATGAAAAGAAAGAAAATTGAATCAACCAAATATATAACAGAGCATTATGTTTGTTTATAACATACCAACTAGAGGAGACAAACTTAAATTTACCTTCAACAAATTGTAGCGATGAAGCCCCACCTTAGCATAAAGGTTGACCAATATAGGATAAGGATAATGGTTATAACGCTGACAGTCGTAAGGAATCAGTCCAATGGTCATTCCAGTCATAGATGACGGTATTGAAACATCCTCTATATCGAAACCCTAAGACCCATCAGCAAAATAATCTATTAGTCCATAAACAAGCGATCAATTTCCTCTTTTTATCAACAAGTTATTAAGAACTCAAGGTTAGGGTTAATTTTGTGAAACAAAGGAACAAATCACAATCATAGATAAATTCTCTAAACAATAATTAAATAAAGATGAAAGAATTACATCGGATTGCTCTACTTCACGCCAATATTTCCTCCGCATGCTGAATAACTCATCCGCCGTAAAATAATCCTTCTCATCCTCCGACGTCATATTCTTCTCCTCCTCCTCCGTCGTCATATTCTCGTACGATGGTGGTGGCCGTGGCAAAGGCTACTTATTTCTGTCTTTTTGCCCTTACTAAGTTTTTCTTGAAATTTAGGCTCCTAGCTTATGACAAACAAATTTAATGTATCGATGGAATCTCTTGAGGTTATCACTTTGTCGTTATTATATCTTCCTTTGTTAGGAGATCTCGGAGATTACGAGATCGACGTTAACATATTTCCTTATTGTTATTAGGAAACTTAATATTTGTGTATATTTCCTTATGGTTAAGTAGGTAGATTTCCTATTATCATTATGTAAAGAACTTGCTAGACAAGTTATATCTTTGTATAAATATGCCTATTGGCCAAATCAATAAATCGGAGAGAAACCGTTAATACTTTTGAGTTTCCTCCAAATTTAACATCCTTGACGTGCATATATTTATTTCAATGGTTACTTTAGGGTATCTCAAGCCCTAATTTTGAAGTTTTGGAACGCTAACAAATTCTTAAACCCTTATTTTTTTAGGATGCACTATTCAGATTTTGAAAATCTTTCTTATATTTTCATTTTAATCTCTATATATCTTACAAAATAATTATATGAATTCAATTATGTGAAATATTTTCATATAAATTCAAATACATTAAAATTAAACTTATATTAAAAATATTAAGTTAGTGCATTTTGTACATGAATACGCGATTTCAACTAAAGATTGGTTGAAAAACAGCTTGGTACGTTGATCCTCTGGATTCAGTGAGTTTAACACTCAAGGATTTCATGTCTATGTTATGGCAGAAATTGGTTGATGCGCATGAGGATTGAGTACAAACTGAACGGAAATGTGTGTTGGAAGAAGGACAAGTCATCATAGATCGATCAGCCATTGTATTTTCAGCATAAGGACTTGAGTGTTTAATTTCGTCAAACGGACGAAAAAAAAGAAGGACAAGTCTTGCCCAAGCCTTTGATGCAGCAAAAGCAGCTTTCTCCTTCAAATATTTACATCCGTTTCCTGAAACAAGTACTTAGGCCTTTGTTTAGGATTTGAGGTTCTTGGGGTTTTATTTTTGTACTAAAGTTACGATGTTTGGAGTCGGAAAATGATCAAGGAAGTAGAGTTTGTCTCTTTTTTTGTCTGAGACTTTAAAAGAGATGCGATTCATAACCCATGATGTATCTACTACAGTTACAGCTTTGTCTTGCATAAAAAAAATTGGATTTTAGATATTGGATCATGTCGTAGTTTGCATTTATATTAAGAGTCTTGATCAACTAACCAACACATATCTCTTATTTGAAGCCAATTCTAATTTTCTGATTGAAACTGCTTCGTACCGACAGAAATACATTCAAACATGTGTTATATATGATTTTACAAAATAGTAGAATGTTCATTTGATTTGGTTGGATATGATTTTGAAGACAACTTGTGACTTGAGAGATCATCGTAACGTTTATGAAGACAACTTTGGAGATTATCGTGAGAGTTCCTCTCACATAAGTCAGTGGAGAGATCTAGAAATACAAATTATGGGTCATCATTAATATTTTCCCCTAACAATAATTGACTTCATCCCATTTTTGGATACTCTTTAAAACTCTAAAACCTTACCAAAGAAATAATATTGTACATTTGACTTCAATTCTTAAAATTTTCATTTTTTTAAATATTTGTCCCACCATTAATATTTTCCCCTACNTCATTAATATTTTCCCCTAACAATAATTGACTTCATCCCATTTTTGGATACTCTTTAAAACTCTAAAACCTTACCAAAGAAATAATATCGTACATTTGACTTCAATTCTTAAAATTTTCATTTTTTAAATATTTGTCCCACAAATAATCTCTTTTACCTGAAAAGTTTTGAATTAAGTTGATCTTTAAAAAATTACAACATACAGCTTTAAAAATCATCAAAAGCTGTGCAAATTAGAATCTCATCCACTTCAAAGTTATCACTTTGTCGTTATTATATCTTCCTTGACGTGCAGAGATTTCAATGGGTTCCTTTAAAGGGTTCAGATGTAAGGATTAGTTGAAGAGTAGAATGGGAAATGAAAAGGAAAAACTAAAAATCAAACAAACAAAATAGCTTAGTTTATCTGATCCACATTTTCAAATGGATCTTCACATCACGCAGAGCCTAGCCTAGCCTGCGCGAGCTCGCTTTTTACAACTTTGACCACCACAATGCTTACCCACGAGCGTCAAGTATCCTGTATGCTCACTCATGACTCTTCTTACTATAGCTTTGCGTATAACATGCTCGCCAATCTCAAAAACAGGCCGATGGGCTCGAGCCTCTGCCAAGCCCTTAAACATTATGTAGACATTTGCACTTTTGGCTTTGAGTCTCTAATTCGGCGGCTCCGCATCTTCATTAGATGTTTCTATCAAAACATTCACAATCTCCAACTGGGACAAAACTTCGGTCTTCTGAACTTCTACAATATTAGAGTTCATTATTATTAGGGTACCAGAAGTGCCATCATGGTAGTATACTAGTATGTCAAAACTTACTGCAGTGATCGACCTATCATTTGCAACTACTACAAGTTCCAAATACATACGAATCCAATCAGTGGTTTGCCACTCTGATTCCTTCACCTGTAAAAACAATAATAACCTATCAATTGATCATGAGCACACCAAAACGTAAGATAATGTTGTGTCTTAATATATAAGGCATCTTACCACATAAAATCGTTTTCCATCATTCAAATCATCATCTGAGGGCCAATCAGGCAATTCACCTTTGAAGATACCATCCGCCGCTGCGCCACCATGAAAGTGAGGTATGAAGGGCGTCTCGGTGGTCACTAAAGCAACATTATTAATCAGCAAGGAGCAAGTTACGTGAGATCTTGTACTCAGGCTCTACTTTTATTAAAAAAAAAAAAAAAAAAGTAATGCACCACAAGTCAGTCACCTTCATCTTTAGGTCTAGCAATGGAGCAGACCAAATCCAAAGTGCCATATTTTTGTTCGTCAACTCTAACCTGAAAGGTTCTCTGCAATGAGTTAGCGGCTGGATCATGCGCAAACATAGTCATGTAGAAAGAGGACACAATATTTTGTAACATGTTGAATTTCATTAGGGTAGCGAGCTCGAAGCTTGTCCCCTAACAGATGAAGAAAGAAGATTGATTATCAATCAATGTGGTATATATAACAGAGCATTATGTTTGTTTATAACGTACCAAGTACTAGAGGGACAAGTTTAAATTTACTTTCAACAAATTGTAACGATGAATGAAGCCCCATCTTAGCATAAAGGTTGACCAATATACGATAAGGATAACGCTTATAACGTTGACAGTAGTAAGGAAGCAGTCCAGTGATCCTTCCAGTCATACATGACGGTACTGAAACATCATCTATATCGAAACCCTAAGACCGATCAGCAAAATAATTCTATCAGTCCATAAACAACCCTATAAGCGAACTAGGATCAGGGTTAGGTTTAAGTTTGTGTGACGTGGGGAACAATCCAACAAATCACAATCATAGATAAATTCTCTAAAGAATAATTAAGAAGATGGAAGAATTACATCGGATTCCTCCACTTGACGCCAATAAATCCTCTGCAAACTGAAATACTCATCCGCCGTAAGATAATCCTTCTCATCCGTCGTCATATTCTCCTCCTCATCCGTCGTCATCTTCTCTTCCTTGTCGTCGCGGTGGATGGTTTTATTTTTTATTTTTTTATAGGACCTAAGATTATACTAGATCCCATTCAACGGATTCATTTATGGGCTTCAGTTGGGCCTTCTCAACCCAAATCTCATATCTGATTTATGAAAAACAAAATTTTGCATATATAATATTTTTGTTTAGAACTGTTAATTGATATGCATTTTCAATTTAATATAAACATTTTGGATAAAGGATGATGTGTGACATGGACTTATTGTTGTCATAAGCAATGCATGAGAGGTTCATGGATATACAGTCAAGGCATTATACAAAGCAGTCTTGACATATTCTGAATAGGCAGCTCTTGCTTTTCTAATGTTCGATTGATTTCAGTCTTCAATCAGTATAATCCATCAAATCCACTGGACACACTTTCTCCTTCCAATAATTTTTCATCGGTTTCTTGAATTACAAGTACTCTTTGGTTTTGTTTGGGATTTGAGGTTCTTGGGGTTTCTTTTTGTACAAAAGTTCTGATGTTTGGAAACTGAAAGTGATCAAGAAAACAGAGTTTGTCTCTCTTGTGTTTGAGACTTTAAAGAGATATGATTCATAATCCATCAATGTATCTTCAACTTGCACAAAAAGTTCTGGATCATGTCTTAGTTTTTTGTTTTGTCTCCATCAATACATCTTTCTTTTATAATTTTCTGATAGAAATTGCTAATTGCCGACATAGAGAAATTCGATCATGTGTTATATATGATTTTACCAAATAGTGGATGCTCATTTGATTTGGTTGGATGTGATTTTGAAGACAACTTGTGACTTGAGAGATCATCGTGAGAGGAACTCTCACCTAACTCACTGGAATGCTCTTTTTGGAGAATACTACAAATTATGGGTCATCATTATCTTCCCCTACCAATAATGATTTCATCCCATTTTTGGATACTCTTAAGTCTAAAACCCCACCAAAGAAATAACATACATTTGACTTCACTTTTTGAAATTTTCATTTTAAAAATATTTGTCCCACAAATAATCTTCTTTTCATCTGAAAAGTTTTGAGCT
>OVBW01001286.1:4089-15714 GCA_900406355.1 Erysimum pusillum | reverse complement strand
GATGAAGAAGTTGGATGAAGCTCAAACAAACAATGGAAATTCGACCATTGACAAGAATTCTGAAACTAAAGAAGATGTTAAGTCGGAGGTAGAGACTAAAAATGAAGTAAGTTCCATGATGGAGAAGTTGGACAAAGCTCAAATAAACAGTGGAAATTCGACCATTGATAAGAATCTGGAAACTAAAGAAGATGTTAAGTCGGAGGTAGAGACTAAAAATAATGTAAGTTCCATGATGAAGAAGTTGGACGAAGCTCAAACAAACAATGGAAATTCGACCATTGATAAGAATTTGGAAACTAAAGAAGATGTTAAGTCGGAGGTAGAGGCTAAAAATGATTTAAGTTCCATGATGGAGAAGTTGGACAAAGCTAAAACAAACAATGGAGTTTCAACAATGGATGAGAATTTAGAGAACAAAGGAAGTGAGGAAGAGTCTAAAGATGAGAAAATGATAGGTGCTACAACAAATGATGAAGACCACACGAAGGAAAAGAGGGAAGAGACTCAAGAAAACAATAAAGAGTCAGCAAAGGACGAGAACTTGGAGAAGACCGAAGGTAATCAAGAATTGAAGGAAAATGGATCGGTAGAGGCCAAGAAAAATCATGAAATGTCTATCGAAGAAAAGCGAGAAGAGACTAAAGTAAGTCATGAAGTTTCTATGCACAACGAAACGATGAATACCAAAGGTCAAAATGCAGATTTGAATAAAGCAAAGGAAGCAGAGGGTCAAGGAGAAAGTACTGGAGACTCGAGTGAGGATAAAACTTTGGAGAATCAAGGAGATGTTAAGTCGGAGGTAAATGAAAATGAAAGTGATGGAAGTTCCATGAAGGAGAGGCATGAAGAGGCTCAAGGAAACAATGAAGTTTCAACAAACGATAAAAACAAATTAGAAGGTGTTGAAGAGACAAATGATGATAAATCGGTAGATGTTATGAAAAATGATGGAGACCATACAAAAGAAAAGAGGGAAGAAACTCAAGGAAACAATGGAGAATTAGCGAAGAACGAGAACTCAGAGAACAAAGAAGATAAGAAAGAACAAAAGGAATATGGATCAGTAGAGGCAAAGAAAAATAATACATCTTCCACGGAAGAAAAGAGTGAACATATACAAGGAGGTCATGATATCTCGGTGAATAACGAGACAATGAAGAACGAAGGTGGAAATGCATATGATAATAGGGAGAAGGAAGCACATGTTCAGGGAGAACATAGTGCAGAGTCAACTAATAATAATAATTTGGAGAGTAAAGAAGATGCTAAGTCAGAGGTAGAGGTCAAGAAAAATGACAGAACTTCAAGGAAGGAGAAGGGAGAAGAGGCACAAGGGAACAACAACATTTCAATGGAAGATAAGAACTTGGAAAACAAAGGAAGTGAACTTGGTTTGAAGGATGATAAGTTGGTAGAGGATACGGAAAATGAGAGAAGTTCCCTGAAAGAAAAACGAGAAGAAGCTCAAAGAAATCGGGGAGATAAGAAAGAGTCTAAAGATGATAAGTCGGTAGAAGCTAAGGGAAATAAGAAAGAGTCTAAGGATAAAAAGAGGACAAAGACTAATGAAAATGAGGTAAGTTCCATGGGGGAAAATAAAGAAAATGTTCAAGGAAACAAAGACCAATCCAAAAAAGTAGAAAACGAAGGAGAGAAGAAAGAGTCGAAGGACGCAAAACTAGTGGAAGCTAAGGAAAATAGGGACTCTTCTGTGAAGAAAAACCGAGAAGATAGTCAAGGAAATAGTAGTGGAGACCTTAGAAAGGTAGACAATAAAGAAGGTAAGAAAGAGTCTAAGGACCATCAATCAGCTGAGACTAAGAATAATAATGAGAGTTCCAAGAAAGAAAGACAACAAAAGGGTAAAGAAAATGGTGGAGTCAACACAAAGGTAGAGAATAAAGAAGATAGTAAAGATTTTAAGCATGATAAATCGGTAGGGGCTAAGGAAACTAAGGAAAGTTCTATGAAAAAAAGACAAGAAGAAGCTCAAGGAAGCACTAGAGGTATAACGAAGGAAAAGAAAAACAATTCTAAAGATGCAATGTTGATTAAGACTAAAGAGGAAGCTAGAGGTTCTGCTGAGAATATGGATACAAAGGTTCAAAAAGGAAGTAAAGAGTCAATGAAATATAAGAAAGACGAAAAGAAAGAAGAGAAGAAAGATACAATAGATGGTGACTCAAAGAAAAAGGGTAAAGATAAAACAGAGAAGAAAGGGTATAAAGATCGTACTAAGAAGAAAAAGCAAGAAGATAAAAAAGAGAAGAAAGAGTATGTAGCAAGGAGTAAACTGAAGAACAAAGAAGAAAATCAAAAAGAGAAGAAAGAGTCTAGAGATCGTAAATCAAAGAATAAAGAGAAGAAAGAAGACAAGGACAAAAAATTGAAGACAAAAGATGACGATAAAAAGGAGAAGACAGATTCAAAAGATCACAATTCAAAGAACAAAGAAGATAGTAAGTCAAGGAAAAATGAAGGAAGTGAGAAGGAGAAGAAAGAGTTCGAAGACCGTAAATCTATGAAAAAGGAAGAAGAAAAAAAGGAGAAGAAAGAATCTAAAGACAGTAAATCAAAGCAGAAGGATGAAGAAAAAGAAAAGAAAGAATCTGAAAACCATAAATCGAAGAAAAAAGAAAGAGTAAAGAACGAATCCGATGACAACAAACTAGAGAAAACTGAAGAAGAAACGAAAGTTGACGATAAAAAAGAGAAGACAGATTCAAGAAATGAAAAATCGACGAAAAAGGAAGAAGATAAACATGAGAAGAAAAAAATCGAAGATAATAAGTCACCAAAAAATGAAGGAAATAAGAAGGAGAAGAAAGAATCTGAGGACCATAAATCCAAGAAAAAGGAAGAAGAAGAAGAAAAGGAGAAAAAAGAATCAGAAAACCATAAATCCAAGAAGAAAGCCAAAGTAAAGAATGAATCCGATGACAACAAAAAGGAGAAAAACAAAGAAGACAAAAGAGAGCACAAAGACAATAAATCGATGAAGAATGGAGGAGATAAAGAAGACAGAAAAGAACATAAAGACGATAAACCAAAGATAAAAGAAGAATCTAAGAAAGGCAAGGAAAAATCTAAAGACACTCAATCAAAGAAAAATGAAGAAAAAGAAAATGGGAAGAAAGACCATGGAGATCGTATATCGAAGAAAAATGAAGGAGAGGAAAAAAAAAAGAAAGAGCATGAAGACAAGAAATCAAAGAAACACAAAGAAGATAAGCAAAAATCTCAAGATAGTAAATCAATCAAAAAAGAAGAAGACAATAAAGAGAGGAAAGAAAAAGAAGTGTCACAATACAAATCACAAGAAAACGAAGTAGGGAAGAAAGCGAATGAAGATGTTAAATCGAAAAACACTAAAGAGGACAATGGAGGCACAAAGCAAGTAGGGTTTCAATTAAAGACAGAAAAGTCTACTAGAAATAAAGAAGATAAGGAGGAGTCTATGGATGCCGAGTCAAAAGAAGTCGAAAAACAAGAAAACAATCATGGGCAAGAAAAAGATTTAGGACTTCAAATCAATATTAAAGATTCTGGAAAAGATAAAAAGAAGACTGGAGAAGATGCCAAAGTGTCTACAAATGGTAAATCAGAATATCATAAGAAAGAAATGCAAGCAAAAGCTCAAGGAGATAGTGAAGAACCTAACAAGAAAATGCAACAAAAAACTCAACCAAAGAATGAAGAATCTGTAAAAGATACGAAAGGGAAGGATAAAGAAGATAAAAAAGATGATAAAGATTCTTCGATGAAAAAGCACAAAGAGGTTCAAGAAACCAATATAGAATCAAATAGGAGTGAGAAGACAGATCATAATGACATTATTGGTGATACATCTAAAGAGACAAGTGATGAAACTTCAAGAAAGAAGAACCAAATTAATGAGGGTCAAATAAACAATGAAGACTCTACGATGAAAACAAAGGAGGAAATGAAAGAGAGTTATGGAGATTTAGTGAATGATAAGGCTATAGAGACACAAAGAGAAAACAAACAGTCCAAAGATGGTAAGAAAGTTGAAACTAATCAAGGTAAAGGTGATTCTATGGAGGAAGGTTCCAAAAATGGTAATAAAGTTGAAATCAACGAAGCAAGTGCAATGGATGGTGGAGTTACCTACACAGATTCTACAGGTAGTGGAAGTCTAGCCAGTAGTCCCTCTGCTGGTGGCCCAAGTGGAAGTGCAATGGAAGATGTTGCTGGAGGAGCTACGGTCGAAGAAAGTTCTAGTGGAAGTAGCAAAGGTGAAATCAACGAAGCAAATGAAATGGATGGTGGAGTTACCTACACAGATTCTACAGGTAGTGGAAGTCCAGCCAGTAGTCCCTCTGTTGGTGGCCCAAGTGGAAGTGCAATGGAAGATGTTTCTGGAGGAGCTACGGTCGAAGAAAGTTCTAATGGAAGTGGTAAAGTTGAAATCAACGAAGCAAGTGCAATGGAAGATGTTACTGGAGGAGCTACGGTCGAAGAAATTTCCAGTGGAAGTGGTAAAGAAGGTTCTATAGAAGAAGGTTCCAAAGGTGGTAATCATGTTGACAACATTGACGATAAAAATGATTCCAAAGATGGTAAGGTTAATGATCATAATGGAGCTAAAGAAGTTTCCATGCAAGAAAGTTCAAAAGATGATAATACGACTGAAATCAATGGAGGTAAAGAAGATTTGATAAAGAAAGATTCCAAAGATGGCAAGACAACTGAAAGAGGTAAAGAAGGTTCTATGGAGGAAGACTCAAAAGTTGGTAAGACTGTTGAAATAAGTGGAGGTAAAAATTACACAAAAGAAGGTTCCAAAGATGATAACACAACCAGCAATAATGGAGGTAGAGAAGATTCCATGAAAGAAGGTTCCAAAGATGCTAAGATAGTTGAAATAAGTGGAGGAACAAATTCAACGGAGCACAGTTCCAAAGATGATAAGAAAACTGAAATCAATGGAGGCAAATTAAATTCTATGGAAGAAGGTTCCAGAAATAGTATTATATCTGAAACAAATGGAGGTAAAGAAGATTTTGAAAATGGTAAGATACAAGATGTGAATGAAGGTCAAGAAGACTCTACTGAGAAAGGTTCCAAAGATGGTAAGACAGATGAAATAAATGGAAGTAAAGAAGTGACCATGGAAGAAGATTCTAAAGATGGTAAACCAAATGAAACAAATGGAGGTAAAGAAGAGTCTAAAGATAGTAAGACAACAGAAATAAATGGAGATGCAAATTCCACAGAAAATGGTAAGACAACTGAAGTTAGTGGAGTTAAAGAAGATTCTTTGAAAGAAGGTTCCAAAAATGGTGACGAAAATGAAATAAATGCAGGTAAAGAAGATTCCATGAAGCATAATGTGACAGAGATTCAAGGTCATGATAATAGTACTACAAGCAATACATCAAAGGAGTTCAAAGGAGACAAAGAAGATATCAATAAAGATTCTATGAATAATAAGACAGGGGAAGCTCAAACAAGTAGTAACGGAGATTCAACGAATGACAAAATAGAGGAGACTAAAGAGAGCAATGATTCTACAAATGGTCAAAACGTGCATGATGGAGAAAACACTTCAAATGAAACAGCGGGAGAGGCTGTAAATTCCACAACAGAACAAAAGATAACGACAGATATCGAAAGCAATACTTCTAAGGAAGTTACAAGTTTCATATCAAACCTTGAGAAGAAATCTCCAGAGACAGAGGAGTTTCAAAGCTTCTTCCAGAAACTTAAAGATTACATGAAATACTTATGTCCAACCTCTTCAAGATTTGAGGCAAAAGATTCAAGATCTTACATGTCTGAGATGATCAATATGGCTACAAAACTCTCGGACTCTATGGCTGTCTTGCAAGCCAAGAAAAGTGGGTCAGGACAGGTGAGTTAATTAAACACAACCCTAATAGAAAAGTACTAGGTCAAAACTGAAACTTTAATATATTTTTCTTAACAGATGAAAACAACATTACAAGGGTATCAACAAGAAGTGATGAAGACTCTAACTACCTTACAATCGGTTATGAGCAAAGCCGTATCTGAGCAACAAAGCGAGAATGGTGGTTCCTTGACGCTTACGTTATCACAACAACAAGCAATCAAGGAAATAGTGTCGAAATGGGAACACGTGATGTCTCAATTTGTGAATGTCGCTACAGAGAGTGAGAAACAATTTTCAGTTGAGATTTCAACTGGAAACGGTTATCACATGAAGAGTTTTAATTCTAGCTCGAGTTCAAGTTCAAGTTCAAGTTCAACTACAAGTTCAATGGTGAAAGTTTAAAGGACGTGGATATGAATGATTAGAGAGTACATGTGTGAATACTAAATTCTACATAATATTATTTATGTTTAATTAGAAATTATTTTCTCTTGTAAAATAAATCAATGTATTTTTGAGGTTTAGATTTTTAATAGTATATATGAACATACATGCAAATTTTGGCTCGTGGACATTTAAGTACAAGAAATCTTATTAGTCATTCAGATTATGCATATTTGTATATATATTTACAAGGACTTAGAGTATCGTGCATGTTTTATTTGTATAATGATTTTATTGAAATCATTTTGGTTTCTTTTTATTTTGATTTTGGTCTTACAAAATCATATTCATCAATCATCAATTCCAGTGATTATTATTTGATTCTGAACTTCTCGAAATTTATGCTAATATTAAAAAAAATTAGGAGGCATAGCCATCTAAAAGATCACATTACAAACAAAGTTTTAATATTGATATATAAGCTTAAATTTAGATAAATAAATAGTTAGTTTTTTATTCAATTTGAAGATGGTTTGATCTATTTATTGATGCCACAATGAGACAACAACTTAGGTACAACAAAGAGTTACTACTATACAAACAACAATAGTTAACAATAATCCGCGGTTAAGTGAACATGCCCACAATATTTGTATCCATAAACTTTAATATTGAAACTCTGGTGAACAAGAGTTGCCTTATGGGATTAGAAAGACTTCATGACCCTGATAAAACTTTTTCTTCTGCTTTCTCATGCAATTTCGAGCTGGTTCATAAAACCAAGAAATGGAACGAGATCATTAAGTAAAATGATGTTAAATTCGAGCAATTGAAGAAGAATAAGGAAGAGGTATCAGTCATTCATCTTCATACAACAATTTAAAGAAAAACAGTTTGGGCTTGGGGATCACTTTTCGTCACTTCCACATCCACAAAGTTAATCTTTTTTTTTTAATCGATTATGATTTCTTGCTTCATTCTCTTAATTGATCACCAAAGGTACATTTTTGTTTTTCATTAAATTTATTTTTCTATTGGTGTGGAATGGTGATTTGGATAATTCATGATTGATCTACACTTTCTTAGTTTTACTTATACATGTTTATCATTTAAAATTAATAATTTACTAATTAGTGTTGATTATTTTCTTTGAAACATAAATGTAAGATATCATATTTTATATTTATATTTTATTATATATAAAACTTCATTAGATTTATTTTTATACTTTAATGATATAACATTTTAAAAAACTTCAAATGATAATGTATTAAAAGACCAAAAAAAAAAGAGTCTGCAAGCGGCGGATCCGAAAATTTACCTCTAAAAAATATTGTCAAGTTTATATCACCAATCAAGACCTTAACTAAGGGAAGTTAGAGGGAAAAAAAAAACATAAAGATAGAGGACCAAAAGTTGATTTAATTATCATTTATAGATATCCAAAATTTCTTGTATTCATATTTTACACAAAAAGAAAGAAAATAATTTTATAATCATGCAATATAAGCATGTCAGTATTTCTCTAATAATGAGTGTATGTAATTAATAAACTTATAGCAAAACATTCTACAGCTCACTGCTGTTAACTAAGCAGGGCCGTCTCTTTATTGACAAAAATAGTATTAATATGTTTTTGACCTCTAGGTCGAATCTACGAGTCATCACTGGTAGTGCCAGAGGTTTTCTCTTCAGAGGAATGGCTAAAGGAGCTTTTGCCTGATGATTTTGAGTGTGTCTTTGCATAGTTGGCTGATTGATAGCTAACAGTGCCGGCTTGTCCTTGAGAAGATTGTCCTCCGGACGCTCCACTTCCACTAGAACTTTCTTCGGCCGTGGCTCCTCCGGCAACACCTTCCATTGCACTTCCACTCGGGCCACCGGCAGAAGGGCTGCTAGCTGGACTTCCACTACCTGTAGAATCTGTGTAGGTAGCTCCACCACCCATTGCACTTGCTTCGGTGTTGGAGCTTTCAGTTTGAGTTCCACTTGCGCCACCAGCAACAATATTAGTTCCACCTGCGGTTGAAGATGTTTGGCTATTTGTGCTTTGACCACCCATTGAACTTGCTTGGTTGACACTTCCACTACTAGTAGTTTCACCACCTGCATTACTCGAGCCACCAGCAGCATTTCCACCACTAGCGGTTTCACCACCAACACGAGTCGAGCCACCACCAGCATTTCCACCACTAGTGGTTTCACTACCGGCACCAGTCGAGCCACCAGCAGCATTTCCACCACTAGTGGTTTCACTACCGGCACCAGTCGAGCCACCAGCAGCATTTGCACCATTAACGGTGTCACTACTGGCACCAGTCGAGCCACCACTAGCGGTTTTACCACCGGCACCAGCAGCAGTTCCACCACTAGCATTTTCAGCACCACCTGCAGCACCACCACTTCCACTATCGACATCATCTGCACTTTCGGTGTCACCAGTTTCTCCACCTCCGGCAGGAGCGGCAGGAGAGGAACCACCACCTGAGCTTTGACCACCCATTGAACTGTCTCCTCCGGCAGAACTATCTGTACTTCCACTCGGGCCACCAGCAGGACTAACACTACCGGAATCACTCGAGCCACCAGCAGCATTTCCACCACCCATTAAATTTGCTTGGTTGGCACTTCCACCACTGGCGCTTTCAGCACCTGCATTACTCGAGTTACCTCCAGCATTTCCATCACTAGCATTTTCACCACCGGCATCAGTTTCACCACCACCAGTAGTTCCACCACTAGCATTTTCACTACCGACATCATTCGAGCCACCACTACCAGCACCAGCAGCAGCACCACTAGCAGCACCACTACCAGCACCACCAGCAGCACCACTAGCAGCACCACCAGCAGCACCACTAGCAGCACCACCACTTCCACTATCGGCATCATCCGCACTTTCGGTGTCACTAGTTTCTCCCCCTCCGGCAGGAGAAGAACCACCACCTAAGTTTTGACCACCCATTGAACTGTCTCCTCCGGCAGAACTATCACTTGCACTTCCACTCGGGCCACCGGCAGGGCTGCCACTACCAGCGTCACCTGTACTTCCATCTCCGGTATAAGAAGGGCTATTTGCCGAGCTTCCACTATCAACAGGACTTCCAGTATCGGTCGCGGGAGAACCACTGTCTGAGCTTGGACTTCCACTACCAGTGGTGTCATCATAGCCTCCACTGCCCGCAGGATTCCCAGTATCAGCAGAGGGGGGACCACTATCAGCGCTTGGAGTTCCACTATCACCAGAACCTCCAAATCCAGAACTTCCACCTCCAATGCTTCCACCATCAGCACCTCCAAGAAGAGATGCTAGATTAATATTTGCACCATCACCACTCTTCTCACCAACATTTTTCACAAATTGACCAATCACTTGTGCCCATTTTGCCATAGATGTGACTAGCTCTCTTCTTTGTTCACTTGTCATTGTTTGAGCACCACTTCTCTTAAACTCAGCAAAAGTTTTTCCCATTGACATCAAACTATCGATCAATTTGCTTGTATCCACCTACGGCAACAAAAAAAAAAAAACCACATAAATATTTTTCATTCTAAACCAAGATGTAACATGTTATAAGAACATCGGTATTGGTAGTTTTTCAACATAAAAAAATTAATTCATTTATAAACAAATAATAATAAAACATTATGGGTTATCAAAATGAAGAGAGAAAATGTTACTCTTAACATTCTCTGTCTTCATTTTTATAGCCTCTCTCAATAATTTTTTATTTTTTATTTGTTTATAGTTCTTAAGAGATTTAATGAGAGACAACCAAAACACATGGTCTAATACTCACTATGTGAAAAATAATAATAGAAAAACTCTTACCGATGATCCTCCTTTGACTCCCAATGCAGAGATAGCCTTAAAGAGACCTTCAGCTTGTTGTTTCATCTGAGACTGGAATTCTGATGATGACCCTTTTGCTGTGTTTATAAAGGCCATGAAAGCCTTCAACTTTGAGAAGAAATCTTTGTACTCTCCCTTCAATGGACACATACTCTCAAGGTTGTCCACAAAACTAAGCATACCCTTGTAAGCGAAAGGCTCAAAGTCTTGGGCCATTTTAGGAAATTTCCTCATGTAATGCCTCAGAAGAAAAGACCCATGTGCTTCATATATCGTACTCGATACTACTATAAACATTAGACATATTGCTAAAGGAAATCTAGCCATTTTCTTGTCAAATGGGTAAAAAAAAAAAGATTAGACGTTAATTTTTAATTTTTTAAAAAAGTTTATATTTTTTTTGGGGTTTTTGAATGATTTTGTTTTCTAAGAGAGAACTTGGCTTATATAGATACTTAAAAATTCTAAATTTGAGTAAGAGAAATTGGTGGATCCATTTGAGGTCGCGAGAGAATAGCAGAAGAGACTAATGGTTCTTATGTTCCATACCCGGTTTGGACGGCAAACTGTGTTACTCATTTTTTTTTGGCTTAAATTGTTTTGGTCTTATGGTTTATATCATTCTATCTATATTTAGAGAATAAAAATTAAGGTATTACATGAGGAAATTTCCTCTGTGTAGTTCCAAGATGAATATACGGATTTTTCTTTTGTTCTTTTCAATATATAAAACTGCATACATAACTTTACGTTCTTAGAAATAAATAAAAGACATGTCATTCATAATTCTCTAATAATAATCCCATATATATTAAAGCAGAAAATAAATAAAAATATATCTTTTGATTATCTGCATTCTAAGTGTTGTATATTCTATATATTATCTGCAATTCTCTAAAATACCACTATTTTTTTTTGGACAAAAATACCACCAAAATAAAAAAAAAAAATTTAATTTTTAAACTTTAAATTCTAAATTCTAAACACTAAACCCTACCCCATAAATATTAAACCCTAAATTGCAAAATAATCAACCCAAACCAAAGATTTAAAATACCACNTATAAACAAATAGTGGTATTTTTGGAAAGAAAACATTTTTAGTGGTATTAGAGGGCATTTCTCTTGTTTTATTATTCGAAATGTTAATTCTATATCCTTATACATATTAAAGGAGAATTTAAAAATACGCCAAAATTAATAGTAATATTATAATATTAATAAACTAGTATTTTTCTGTGGGGCAGATAATCACTGGTGATCATTCTTGAGTAACTTTATTTTATTCATCCCTTCACGAAAAATTTGGAAACTTAAAAGTATCTTACTACCTGCCTTGCCATCACTAGACTCCAATAATGTATGTTAGATGAAATTCACAACTTAGCAACCTTACTGTCCTAAACAAACTTAAGCAAATATTTATTTTTTCAGTGGCCATGGCCTTTAACATTTTTTCTTTTTGGTATGTTGAGAACTTTGCTCGTTTGTTTAATATATTTAATTGGCTA
>OVBW01001285.1:0-14928 GCA_900406355.1 Erysimum pusillum | reverse complement strand
AGTATAATCACGCATAATCAATATTCATGTGTTCAAAATTATACCAAAACATATATTAAAAGGTAAATATGTTGCATTTCTGACCCCTTTCTCTTCTAATGTCAGATTCTCTCTTAATCTCTCTCAAGTCCACTCTTTGATCTCTCTTTGTTTGCTTGCTCACTCTTAGTGTTTTACTCTTCCTCTCACACTCTTTTGATCCCAAGGTTTTAGAGAGAATAACAAGAGAAACACTTTTACTTTTAATTGGCTACATTGTTACTAACTTTTTTTTTGGTAAAATTCATTGTTACTAACTTGGATAGAACTTACACAACACAACACACACATACATATACTACTTTTGCTACAACTCAATTACTTGGACTCTAGACTTAACAACTACTAGTCCTTACCTCTAGATACTCAGACTAGTTTTACAAGCAATGTTAACAACTACAACAATTCTTAACTATTCCTAACAACTCCACTTCTAGCAACTCTACTTAGTACCTAAGCTTAGACTAACAACAACACATTTCCTAAACTTATTCATTGGGCTTAATATATTCGAAGCCCATCACAAAAAACAACAAAGCCCAACTCCTTTCTTCATGTGTTGACTTTGCCTTTCTTCTCGTTGACCTCTTTCTTTGTCGAAGAGTACTTCTTCTTCTCCACTCCTCCTTCTCCGTTCTTCTTCTTTGCTTCTTCGCTTCTTCTTTGCTTTACTCTGTTCTTCTTCTTCTTCTCCTCACTTGGAGCTTTCTCTTCGTTGCAGGATTTATTCAAAGGTTCAATTCCAACAAAATATTCAAAAATATCCATAAATATCGTATATACGACAATATATCCGAATAATATTCATCTTAAGTAATAAACACCGCATATCTACAGCACAAGTCAACTGAAATCACATGATAATTAATATGAAAACATATGTTACTTGTGCTGCATTTTTGAACCTAAAGAAGAGATGTACGAGAGAGTGAAGGAAAACAAATATAATGTGATTTTCTCTGTTTCTCTCTGTCTAAGTATAATAATATAACATAACGAGAAATATATACATATACATAGAAGTCTTGTTTTACAACATAATTATCATTTGTCTTTTCTACTCAAATCTTCTTTCCATTTTATTTTCGCTTATTCTAGATGTTTACCAATAGCTAGCACACATAGTTGGTGAAATTTAGTTATTCATTAAAAATTTCGTACAGATATGTTAAACGTCAGCGTAACCGTCATCACGTTGCATGTTTCCTCTTATATTATTAGAACTTAGAAGTATTTTAATGCCAATCGAGACGACATGCTCGACTCTGGTTCAAAACATGCTTTCACTTCCCTTTCACATTATTTTGTTTACAAGCAGACGTGACACTTATATAAGTGACATTTATATAACTAATCTTTTAATGATGTTCGAGAAAATTGTTTTAAACTGAGCAAACAAGTTAACCAAGTGGTCTTGGTCTAGTNTATTTTGTTTACAAGCAGACGTGACACTTATATAAGTGACATTTATATAACTGATCTTTTAATGATGTTCCAGAAAATTGTTTTAAACTGAGCAAACAAGTTAACCAAGTGGTCTTGGTCTAGTGGTGTTTAAGGAGGTAATTCCAATAAGGCATCCGGGTTCAATTCCCCTTGGTCACATGGGTATGGGTTATATCTTAGACTCATTTGCATATCCAGTGTGCGAGCCTACCCATGAGTCATACCTATCCGATAGGGATTAGTCAGGGCTCTGGAGTTTACTCAGTGGCTCGGGATACTCCGTATTTAACAAAAAAAAAACAAAAAACAAAAAAGACTGAGCAATCAAGTTGGGGCATTAAATAGCCAACATCAAAACAACTGCACCTCTTAAACATTCGGAGGATTTTCTACGGAACAGGGGAGGACAACTCAACANTTTTTAAAAAAAAAAAAAAAAAAAAAACAAAAAAGACTGAGCAATCAAGTTGGGGCATTAAATAGCACACATCAAAACAACTGCACCTCTTAAACATTCGGAGGATTTTCTACGGAACAGGGGAGGACAACTCAACAGCCACAACTCCTACAATTTCGGAGCTTATATATTCAAACAATAATTAAAGCATGGATTTACATTGTGGTATAATATAATTGAGATATTAATCGAACGTACATATTTATTTGAAGCATGGAAAAAGACATCCTTTATTTTATATAGAATAGAAATTACAAACTCTTTTGGCAGAAAATAAATAAATTACATATTGGATTTTAAAAAATTGAAAGAAATTGTAATGTATTTGATTTATAGATATTTTGGCTTGTAAAACTTTACTTTTGATAGTAAAAAAATANGCATGGATTTACATTGTGGTATAATATAATTGAGATATTAATCGAACGTACATATTTATTTGAAGCATGGAAAAAGACATCCTTTATTTTATATAGAATAGAAATTACAAACTCTTTTGGCAGCAAATAAATAAATTACATATTGGATTTTAAAAAATTGAAAGAAATTGTAATGTATTTGATTTATAGATATTTTGGTTTGTAAAACTTTACTTTTGATAGTAAAAAAATAAAATAAATTGTATTGTATTTCATTTACGGAAATTTTGGCCAAAATAACTTTATAATGCGCTCATTTAGAGGTTGAACCGGCCTCGCATTTGTGTCAGAATCCTGCAAATTAATTTTCAAACGTATATACATTTCAATTTTAAGATATAGTACAGTTGTGATATTTGATAAATATATTACTTAAATAATACTCACATCATGAACAGCCACTCGGAGCAGTTTGACTTGGAATCTCGACACTGTTCTTACCTAAAAATAATGAAAATAAATATAAACAAAAAAAAATATTATTGGTCATAAATCAAAGATAAAACAAAATAAAAAGTTGGAAAATAACCTAATTAATAAGCAGATGAATAAACCTTTTGGAGATGGATTTGCAATATTTCTACTTGGTAATGATTTATTAATGGTATGTTTAAGTAAAAGAAAAAAGATGAATAAACAAACCTTTGTAACGATGGTCCAAATAATATTTTGCGTGCAAGGAGGAACGGTAAGTGATCCAATATATCTGTAATATCTTTTACTCTCAATCTTAATATCCCTTGGGTCAATCATATCTACATATTTCGCTCCCTCATCTTTATCTGTAAGCCTCTTCAGTTTATTTTCCAGCTAACCAAAAAAAAAAAAATTAGTTACGGTAATAATTAATTATTTAGAAAACTAAAAGCTTAATTAGTCAAAATTTGATGATTTATACCAATCTGAGAAAAGAATCTCGCCGTCCGAATCTGTAGAGCACTGTGAGTACAGCCATACTTCCGTTAATGTTTTCGTGAACCATGTGAAGCTCGAGAGCAAACCTGCCATTATTATTTATCATATCCTCCATATTTAACTTTTGATTTTCGAAAAATTAGAAATAAAATAAATAGTTCCTAAACAAAGAATTATCAACACAAGTAAGAGCATTTTGTTTTCTATATACATTGCAAAGTTCTATGGTTCAGAAATAAAATACAATTTAAAAAGTATTCTTTTACTACTTTGTTTATCTTTATTCATTTATATGCATGTTACTTTTTAGAAGTATGTATGAACGTGTGGGATAAAAAGTTGTATGTATGGTTTCGGATTTAAAGTTTGTAGTATATATATTTAGAAAATTATCAGAAAATAACATAAGTATGCTTTTATTATCCAGAACTAATAACTTTAATAAGTTTCAATTAAATTCCTGATGTATACTAAGAACTAACTAAAAACAACTACTTTAAATAACATCAACTATCTCTTTTTTTTCTCTTTTTTTTTTTGTTCAGAACATCAACTATCTTTGATTGCAAAAAGTTTCAATAAAAGTCGTGATATGTACTAAGTACTAGCAACTAGCAACGGAAAACAACAGTTTTTTTTATGCATTTTTGTACAGATATTTTTTGATGATATATACTATGCATTATATATATATATATTTTTTTTTTTTTTTTTTCCCTCTTTTTAACATGTATATTAAGCAGATATATTTGATCTATATTATAGTTTTATTTTTTATAATTAGTTTAAGTCAATTATATGAGATGTTTTTTTTTACTCATATGAGATGTTATTTAATATTTCTAAAATAATTTTACACAACAATTGTATAAAACTACTAACTTTTAGTATTAGTAATGGTCCCAATATAATGGTATCGATTAAATCTTGCTTAGGTCCATCGTTATATTTATAAAAATGAAGTTTATTTGTTAAAACATAAACCGAAATTTAACCAATTTTAATAAGAAAATGAAAATAATACGCAATTGTGAAATAAGAAAATGAAAAAAATTGGTGTTAACAAAAAATAATGGACTTTGAAAAAGTGTTTCATTTAAGAATTTCTTTTCATATTAAATCAAGGATGTGTAACATCGAGCAGGTTATAATCGATTAGGGAAATGAGAGAGAAATTTGTTATGAAATATTAGCCGGTGAAATAATTATGAAATTTTATGTCAACATCTTTTTTTAATTTACATCGTGTCATGTGGGTCCTTAATTCATAGTATATTAAAAATTTGATAAACATTACATGTATATATAGTTATGTTTTAGAATGTTGCATACCTTCTTCCATTGAATGTATGCTCAGAGGGAGAATGCCAATGAAGCTGTAGGAGTTTATACTCATTTCCATTGATGTTAATACTTCCTGATCCTTCTTCTCCAAAATCCAGCTGCCACAAAATAAGTACTTATAAGTATATAACAAAAATTTAAACTTAAAAATGAGAGATATGTTATATGTATATGAATGGGTAACAATTGATACCATCATGAAACCAATAAAAAAAAATAAAAAAATACCATCATATCATGGCCTCTATTAATGAGAGTGGCGTTGCTAGGTCTATAATCTGTAGTAAGCTTTTCAAGATCTGTAACAATTCTAACTCTTTCGTTCATAAGATCAATTGGAGATTGCAAATCTCCTTTTCCACACAATCTCCATTCTGGTTTTATTTTTCCCCATCTATCTGGTCCTTTCCTATCGCCCCTCTCGTAGTTGAATCCGCTTTGATCATCTACATTCATCCATTCATAATATAATCAAGTTTCCAAAAGGCAACAAAAAGATTTATAAGCAATATTTTGTATGAACAAAATGAACCAAAGATCACTCATGTAGCTTACCAACTTCTCTACCCTGACAGGAAACATTGGTGACGAAGCTGGTGATGAGAACTAAGAAGATAAAGCATTGGATTGATGATTTAGCCATCTTTGTTTTGTTGGGAGAGAGAGCGAGA
This sequence comes from Erysimum pusillum, assembly GCA_900406355.1. Classification (NCBI taxonomy): domain Eukaryota; kingdom Viridiplantae; phylum Streptophyta; class Magnoliopsida; order Brassicales; family Brassicaceae; genus Erysimum; species Erysimum pusillum. Next base: position 9,637 of record OVBW01001285.1, on the reverse strand, counting down.
GAGGTGATGGTTGGAGTTCACTGTTTTGTAGAATGCTACATGGAGGCAACAACAGAATTATATAGGTGATGATTATAGGTGCATTGTGATTAGATATGTTTATCGTTAGCTTAGACGTCACATTTTATCTCTTATATTATTTAAAGTATTTTAATGTCGATCGAGACGACAAGTTTTCGTTTCACTTTCACATTATTTTTGTTCCCAATTCTCTTCCAATCTCTTGTTATAGATTTTTTATTGGATTCGCAATTTATTCACATTCATTGTTTTTTCAATTTGTCAAGACTATTTTTGGATGTATGTCGACCAAGTTCATAATATGGCGAGAATATTTTTGTATGTCTGTCGACAAGTTCATAATTTGGTGAAGCTTCCAGACAAGTTAGATTATTATTTTTCATTTTATTTTAAATAACTTAGGATAAATCTCAAATCCATGGAAGAGTCCAAACTAATTTCTGGAGAAGGTGCAACAAATGGATAGACTTTTTCTCTGAATATTTAAATGGACCGAAAACAAAAACCAAGATATATGAGTGTGTGACCAGAAACAATGTGTTTGAAGTTTCGCGTAATAGGTAGATTGAACTTGAAACGTGTTAGCGTCCCAAACCCGTCGCTCATACCACTTGACGACAAGGTTTTGGACGACAAGTTTTTTTAAATGACAAAAATAGAATAGAACAAAAGTGGCTTTCATTTTTACTCAAAAAATCACTTTTAAATTATGTATTTTATCTTCCAAAAATTAACATATACTACTACTGGATTTGAACTACACTCTAACACTGCTAATTAATTCATATAAATCCCTAGATTATAAACTCTAGTTATTCTTTTTTAGTATATTATAACGTACTTAAAAAAAATTATATCAAATACACATTGATCAGTGCTACAGTTTCACCAAATCCTACACAAAAGATCTTCAATATACCTCCAATTACATCTAACATCTACATGCTGGTCGATTTCATCATTAAAAACACAACAGCCATCAGCAATTTTTGCAACTATTCAAGTCCTAACCAAAAAAAGGCTATGGATCAAACACAAAGCAGAAATATAGAATATCGACAAAAAACATCATTCATGTACGTGCACATTAATGAACACATTTGGTATCACATCGCACATACTTACAGCTATGAAGCACTACGTGGACATTTCATATCGCTTGGTTTGGTTATCACCATAATGCGCGAACAAAAGTCATTACACGCTGACATCATATATTAAATAAAAGTCATAATTAAATATTGAATTTGACATTTTATTTATGTTGCAGAAAGTTCAAGTTTTTTTAATAACTAAAACATTTTTTATCTACGCCGTACATTTTGTTAAACGGGTAAACGAAAGCATTTAATATGATTTTTTTTTTTGAGTATTATTTAAACTAGTGACTTGGATCTCGGTTTAGTTATCCAAACCAAGGAAACCGATTTGCAATTGCATGCATACAATTTTCTCAACGACTCTACTCTACTAAACTTCACATGTGAGTAAACAAATTCATCTATAAAATCATATTAGTATAATCACCCATAATCATATTTATATGTTACTTAATTGTGCTGCATTTTTGAACCTAACACTTGTCAAAAACATATTTATCGTCTGATATCAAACCATCTTAATTACACAAATAAATCAGTTATTCTTTTCAGTTGACTGAGTGCTGAACAAAATTTTTATTTCCCGCCTTTTTAAATGGCTTCATATTTTATACATTTGAATACTCTTATGATTTTAAGGAATTGTGGCTTTTTGTTAATCTAGAAATTCCGAATTTAGGTCCATAAATTTCTCGAAATGGGATCAGCTTTTGATAAAATATATTATCTCTTTATACAGAAATCTAACTCAAGCTTCTCTAGTATCTACATTTTTGATTCAATCACAAATCCAATCTCACGTTAGTTTTGTAGAATTATGGTTATTTATAATGATTTTATGTAATAATACTCTACATACTTCTAGAGTTTTTCCTACGACAGTAAAGTATTCTATGAATAAACAGTATACGAAAATCAAACTTGTATTCAATGTGGAATCAATTTATCAGCAAATTAGGTTTCACCGGTACCTATTCAATGATGTTAAATGAACGAAAATTCATTGGCGAATGGGAAAGGAAACAGGAAGCAACATAGATATGTCAGATTACATTCGTGTGTACGACCAACTGTTTTATCTTTTTAGAGACAGTTACAAATCATTTAATAATTTAGTTAGCTAGGGTGGTTGATTTATTGGTTGAAACACAAATATATTAAAAACTATTTTACAAAGCAAATAGAAGTTGCGTAAGCAAGGTCAAAAGAGTAGTTTCCAAATTTCATGTATATTGTGAATGATGAAATGATCTTATCATAGCTAGTGCCCAAAAAAAAAACATTCAACAGAAATGCATAAGCTGGTCCAATGTTTTCGAACACATGAGGTGACTTTGTATGACTTCAGAATAATATATAAGGTTAATATCCTACACGGTCGATATAGTTATGAAGTAATTTAATTTAAATTGTTATGTATTCTAGAATAGTCTTACAGTTGCATCATGACGGCTGTAAACAAATGTAATTCTAATTAGTATATAGTTTAAAAATATTTCTATATAATGTTTGTATTGATTCGAATCGTATTAGCTATAGCTTTTTTACAAAGGTTATAGTATATTAGTTTGATTAGTATCGTCAATGTATCATGATAATGCGTGTGTGATCTTACTTTTTTTTTTTTTTTACTTATGTGTCATAGAAAAAATTGTAAGAAATTAAAGGCTTATTATTTTTTCTTTGAGATAAAACTATATATATATACATATATATATATATATGAAACAAAACTATATATATGTGTCAANCTTATTATTTTTTCTTTGAGATAAAACTATATATATATACATATATATATATGAAACAAAACTATATATATGTGTCATACAATCTTAGTTTTGTAAACATTTACACACGAAATGCCATGAAACATTTATAAGCAATGATATATCATTTATTTTAAGTATATACATTTAGATTCAAAATTATTTTTGTATCAATACTACTCAAAATTTGAAGTAGATTTTGGAGATATGGAACAATAAAAAACAATGTGATGACCAAAATAAAAATAAAACAATTGAATCAAATGAAACACAACTTAAAATTTTAACATGATTATTTACTTTAGACGTATGATTTCGTATAAAATAATTACAATAAAAATATTTTAATGAGTATATTACCAATAAAGCAGTTGCATACTATATTCTGAGAAGAAAACTTCTAAAAACGTGTGTTACTTTTTCAGTTTTTATTTTAGTCTGGAAATATCAGAAATTGGGTTATAATTTTTTTCTTTCTGAATTTAATCAATTTGGGCTCCTCTTAGTGGTCCATTTGAAATACACACATTCGAAATTCCTCGATAAAAGTCTATAAGCATGTGTTATTGGGACGGTATTCTAACTTCAAATTTAGCCATGATACGTAGACAACATTGTTTAAGAGGATTGAGACAGAGATGTTTAGCCATGACATATAGCTTAGGTTATGTTTAACAACAATATATATTTTTTTTTAATTCATTAAGGGGTGTAGTCTTTCTCATATTTTCAACGAATACTTCAATCTTTTTCATTTTAAGGGTTTTTGGCATCTTAAAGAATTTTATAAGTTCTAGATTTTGGTATGTTTCTTTTACCTAAAGTACATTTGTGTCTCCGTTCTCCGTTATTCTCTTCTTCTTGGGTTCTTTAAGAAAAAAAAGTGAAGTCTTGTTATATTTTCGGCGAAAACTTCAATTATCTAAAGGTTTTTGGGATATAAAGATTAGGATTTTCTAATAAAACTTCAAGACTTTGGTATTTTTCTTTTACCTGAAGTATATTTACATCTTCTTCATGATTTTTCTTTTTCTTGTAAGTTCTTTAAGAAAAAAGTGAAATCTTTGTAATCTATTCAACGAAAACTTCAATCATCTTGATTTTAAGGATTTTTGGGAGATTGAAGGTTAGATTTTTACAAGTATAAGTTCAATATTTTGGTATTTTCTCTTACCCAAAGTACATTTTCATCTTCGTCAGTCAGTTTTTTCTCCTTGAGTTCCTTAAAAAATGTGAAATCTTTGTTGTCTTTTCAACAAAAAACTTCAATAACCCTCGTTTTAAGGATTTTTGGGATGTCAAAAATTAGATTTTTATATGGAAAGTGCAAGATTTTGGTATGTTTCTTCTACTAGAGTATATTTTCGTTCTCCACCGGTTTATGTGGGCTTCTTCTATGTAAAGTTCTAAACATTCTTTGCTCTTGACCATAATCTCTAGTATATTTGATTTTATTTAACAGATTTTTTCCTAATTTCAAGTTTCGTTCATTTTTTTGGTTTCTTCTACACAAGACTATACGATCTTTTTTCTTTAACAATAAATTTGTTTGTGGGTTCCCAACCAAAACATAAGCATTCTTAGTTGTCTTTTTAACAACATTTGAACATTTTTCATCTTCTCAAGTTTTAAGGATTTTTGGGATGTCAAAAATTAGATTTTTTAAAAGGTAAATAACAAAATTTTGTTTGTTTCTTTTACCTTAAGTATATTTTCATTCTTTTTTTTTTGGGCAAAACTTGTTTTCGTTCATTCAAGTCAAAACAAGAATCAAAGAGTAACAAGATACAAGGATCTCAAAGTTTAAGCCAAAGGATAACAAAACATTCTTAAATATCATAAGAGGATAGATAACAGAGTTCGACATCGGTTCCTTGAGAGCTTGGAGACAAAAGCTATGAAGCAAATTGGCGCAAGTGATAGCAAGGTTTGTCGAGGATTCATCTACGAGCGAATCGTTAGACGAAGCATTAGTCACGGTCAAAAGACTAGGTGACGTTAAAGAGGGTTCCAAAGCCGAGGTTCTCGCTGTCACGAGATGAGCTAAACTAAGTAGTTCTTCAGCTAGGAATAGGGAGACTACGGTTTGATAGTCAGGTGGGGTTCGCTTTAAGTTGTAAGGCAAAGGTTCGAGATTTCTCTTACAGTTGTCGATTTCTTCTTTATAGTCCGAGAAGATTCGAGCCTTGCTGTTCTTGCTGGTTAGGAAGTGCTTGAATTCGATATCTAGAGGTGTCGGGATGAAATAGTTAAGGAAGCTTCGGTGACAACAGTCACACCATCGACGTCTTGGAATCGGGAGCATGATATCAGTCTTCTTCAAGCTTTTGGATTCATAAAAACCAACCCTAGGTGGATCTAATGGCAGGGTTCTCATGAGATTCTTGTACAACCATAGCAACACTGATGATTGCCGCTTCAATTGACGTCTTCGATCAATTGGCTTAGACAATCGATACAGAGGTGGGCTAGAGATTGACAGAAAAGTTTTTGAAACAGACCTGGGCTTTTGCAGAATTTGGGTTGGATCACACCTTTTGCATTTGGGCTTTAGAACATTTAGTGGGCCAATATTGGGACAGCCCACCAGCAGAAACCCTAGTTTCACTTTGTGTTGCAGAGGAGAGCTTGGATCGCGGCGGCGGCCATACAGAGATGATGGAAAACTTTGCGGTGAGTCCAGCGTTCGCGGTGAGAGCAGAATCAGCGTTTGAGAGCTTTGGAAGAGACTTGAGGCAGAGGAAGGGAACCACGAGAGAATTGTCGATTCAGTAAACGCGACCCGGAGAAGAAGCTCGTCGTGCGCCGTCGACGTCTCCACCAGACATGGCGCATCTGACGGTCCAGGGATGCGATCTCCTGCCGTCAACGAAGCCTGGTATGAGGGCTCTTCTCGGGTTAATGATTTTCTAGATTGAAATTGTGGGACGAAAAAGATGAGATCTGTTTGTTGTACTTCGTCACCAGAAATTAAAGGTTCGTCTAGTCTCGGCTCCGAGATAGGTGTTGCGATTAAAGGTTGCACGGTGAAGATCGTTGCACACCATCTTCCTCTTTTATTGCTGGCTGTTGTGTCTCTGTTCAGATGCATTTGGTTTGAAAGGGTTCGAGAATGTTTGAAAAGGAGAAAAAAATTAACAAGCAGAAGAACACCAAGAAGAAAACTAAAACAGTGGAAAGCAGATTGATTGATGTCCCGACGCCGGCGAGCGGAGGCTTTGCCGGCGCCGGAGGAAGAGTTCATTGAAGGTCTCTCGATGCTTGTGCCTGGGAGAAAAATCGTTTTTATTTTTTTTTTTTTTTTTTTTTTTTTTTTTNTTTTCATTCTTTATTAGTTGTTTTTGGGTTCTTTTACGTAGAACTTGCTTATACTTAAGAAAACTTGCTTTTTGGTTGGATGATTTGAAAATGCATTTTAAAATATAGAGAAAATGTTGGTACCATGGTTAATTTCTCAATAAGAAGGATAGTTTTCAATGATTGTATAACATGTTACTGTGGTCATTTGAATATTGATATTAGATTTTCTTTCTATATATAAAACAAGAATTCAGGAAGAATTCCTATTAGAGAGGAAATCGAAAATAAAAAAATCAAAAGGTGCAAGCGAGAGCAAATGCTGAATCGGACAATGGAGCTGAAGCGGAGTCATTGTCTCAATCAACCAATGAACTGAATTAGCAAGAGGCATAAGGGTTATTTTAATGTAGTCAATTTTCTACGGTAAACGTGTTATGTTAGGCATAGTTGGAACCATAATAAAAGACTAGAGTGAGGAGGGTGGAGTTATTATTGGTTACGTAATGAAACCAATATGATAAAGGTGATTTTATTAACTATAATTATAATTAAAATAGTTAAAAAAAACGTAGATTTCAGAAAAAAAATCATTAGTTATCTAATGCAGACATATGTTAAGCCATATGTTTTGCTAGACTTGTACATGCTATGCACAACATTGGTCTTCCAATCAATCAACATGTGTATTTGTTACTTAACTCATCGATCACATCAAGCCTCGTAAATCAGAACACTTCGGACTTGCCAACCTTAAAAATTGCTTTTGATCACATTACTGAGAAAAAGAATTTTGAAGGAGCCAACAACACTAGAAAAACAATTTTATGGGAAAAGAGTTCAACAAACTTTTCATCTTTGCAAAAATTTGGGTGCCTCGTTTTTCCAAGCAAGATTGGATAGATGTCCAATTGCGTTGATAGTTCAAGTGAACACTGACTTTTTACATGTTGGCCAAGTTAGTAAAATTTACAAGTGATAGATCTTTAAAATTATGTGTTTATGGTGAAATGAAACAGTGATTAGAACACGTGAACATTGGAATATTTGAAATAGATTATCCCAAATAAAGAAAAGTAATAGAATATTTTCTTTTTTTAGACGGGGACTTATTACTTGCCAAAGAAACATAGCATAACTGAAGAGAGTCGTTTTACACGGTATGTATCATATCCTTTTTATCTCACCAAATTTTCAAATTTATTTATTCCAAAATAATATTGTTTGTGTAAGTATTAATATAATATACAGAATTTTCAATAATAATAAATTTTAAACTAATATCTTCAACCATAATCTAATGTTTGTTTCTTAACTAATGAGTGGTGATCAATAGTGTATTGGAAATGTTAAAAAAATCTTTATTTGATCATCATTAAAAATAATTTACTTTTTCAGTAATGTTTTGGTTTTGTTGTTAGGAATAAACATTTAAATATTCTTACAATATTTGTGTAATTAGAAAAATTAAGGCCATAAAAGTTTACAAGTGTTTAAGTGGTTTTTTTTTACTGTAGTTTTGGTTTTTCGATTTTGACTTTTGATAAATTGATAAAAAAAACATCAAAATCTAGATTTATTATTTTATAAGAAAACCAATATTTTCATAATCTTTCCTTGGCTATAAAATAGAGTTTCGGAAAAACTAATACAAATTTTTTTTCAAAACTAATACACGTGTGTTACTTTTTCAGTTTTCTAGTCTGGGACACGAAGCAATTTTTTAAAAGACTAATTTTGTAAATCCACATCGGTTTTGGAAATCTTTGTTAATTTTGAAATCAAGATATATGAATTTTGAAATAACATGTGTTTACCCATGGATTTGAATCCTTCTATTTTTCACCTTCAAATCCATTCAAATTCATTTATTTTAAACTGTGGATTTTGAAATTCAAAAACAAATCACTAAACGAATAACATAGTATTTTAATTAGTATTTATAATTCATAGAACTAATAACACATGATTTTGATAAAAAATTTTAAAATCAGTGATTGAATAACACATAATTTTTGTATGGATTTTCAAATCCATTAAAATCCATGAATGAATAACACCCCCTAAAAAGCATATGATATTACTGGGATTCTAACTACAGAGTTGAGAGATTTATAAAATGAATCTTAATCCCTTTTTAACCCAAAACAAAAAGAATTATATATAATTATGATACTATGGTAATTATTTGTGAATCGCAGGGTACAAATGGCAACATATTATGGTTGGAGAGAACGGGTGGTGCGACATGACTTGCAAAGTAAGGGTCATTTATTTTAATTAGGCGTAACGAGTTGGCTTAGAACTGAAAGCAACCTGGTCCATCCCCATAAATTTATCATTATATCTTATAATCTTTCAAACTGTTTGATAGAAACAATTTTGACTTTATGACAAGGAAAAATATTATTACGTTTAAGAGATGTTATATGCTATTTTTATTAACAAGTTGTACAACAATCCTTATGAAATTCTTCAACTGCTCTCTTCCTTCACCACAGCTACATCTTTCAGTTGATCTCCTCCATCATCTTCAACTAGCACATTGACAGAAAAAAGAAAACAGCAAAATTACATGTTAATTGAAACTTGTTAGGCATATCAAGCAGACCAGAACCAGCATACTTGACCATCTCTATGAACCATTTACGAGATAACACAATCAGAGTGGTTAAGTACTCATCTAACCAAGTCTAGAAATCACATTATTTCATATTCCACAATCAAGATAAGCAGGACAGTCTCACAAGTGAATGAATAGGTGAAAAAAGATACCAATTTTCCGTGGAGAAGTGGGTCTGCAAAGGATGGGATAAGTGTACATGCCTGCAGACCGAGCCACCTTAGCTTGATACTCCACTAAAGGTGCATCAAGAGAGTCAGATTCTCTAGCAGCAAAAGTGATGTAGTACTTTGTCCTACCCCCTGGATTGAAATTAGCCCTCAAAACACGCTCGAATTTCACATTAAATCCCTGGGAAACAAGGACTCAAGAATGGCTCATCTCTGAAAAACCCATACTAGCTATAACTCTGAAATAAAAATCCAAACATTTTACCTTTCGTTTATTATATTTCTCAACACATAGACATGTCATGTTTGCTAGGAACTGACGAACGGTCAGATCTTGACGCATCATTGTATCAAGACCACGGACTGTAGCAATTCCACCCCAAAGATATGGTGGGAATTTGTCACATGACTTAAAAAAACCCTAAAACCACACCCAAAAAAACACATTGTTACTTTGATTACAAGGATTAAGGTTCTTCAAAACAAAAAAAAGATGATACCTTGGTTTCGATGACCGTACGATAGTAAAAGCGAGTCCTCTTCTCATGGTCTTCGTCCAAAAACGGTGCTGTATCATCAGATGAATGATATTCCTTGCCATCGAAGCTATCTTTATCCCATTCCGAATCACTATCACTATCGTTCTCCTCGTCGACA
>OVBW01001284.1:0-11256 GCA_900406355.1 Erysimum pusillum | reverse complement strand
TTCCATACCAGAGGGTGAGGTAGTGTTGAAGATGCGAAATGAGGTACATGAGCTATAAAGCTCGTCGCAAGAGTGGCCGGCGGCATTAAAACAGAGATTCCGGTAACGATTATGCACCGGAGAGTCGTTGGAACAGTTGAAAAGTGCGAAAACGGTGTCGTACGAAGGTCTAATAAGAACGTTCTGTATATCCCCCATTTTGAAATCGTGGTGAGGCTGAAGAATCGAGCAAGTCGACATCGCCGGATCGAATATTACCATAGTATTCTTCTGGTAATCGATGCTCTGGACTTTGTAGCCTCCGGAAGGGGTGATGAAAAATAGATCGGTGGAGCAATTGAACATTCCTTTGAACTGTGGAGATCCACAGCCGTCGTCGATGCCGAATGGGTAGTTTATTGGGATGTTGCCGCAGAATGTTCGGCATGATGTTGCTGCTGAGGTTGTTAATGGCGGAAATGTCAGAGTTGTTACTGTGTACAGGAAGGAGAAGAAGAAGAAGAGCTTCGTCATTGTTGTTTTTCTACTTTCTCTTTTCTCTTTCCCATCTATCTAAAAGGGTTTATGGAAATTTTTAATTTTTAAATTTTATATTAAACCGCGTTAAATGGTGTATTTGTAATTTATTATCCTAAAAATAGTACTGTATAAATTATAGATGCATAGATTAGGAATACTTTTGCCCAAAAAAAAAAAAGATTAGGAATATTACCTTGAAATTGTTTTTTTTTTTTTTTTCCTTCCTTGCTTTGTGATGTATTTTTTAGTGATTTTTTTCCTTGATTTGTTTGTCAAATAGTCAAAAGTTAAAATAATATATTGAAAAAATACAAATGTTGTGCCCATATATTATTGGATATCTCTAGTAGATTTTATGATATCTCTTACATCATTTATATGCCTACTTCATCAAACTGTTTTTTTTTTTTTTATGAAGAGATTTCAACTAAAAAAAAAAATATGACTAGTATGGAATAGCATCAAATTCATTAGAAAGATGAACAAAGACAAACACCAAAATGAATAAAAACACCAAAAGCGATACACAAGGCTTAGTTCTATTACTATATCTTTACTGTATTGTAACTTGAAAATCATATTTTATTATTTTCTCAATGTTTCGAATCTTGTAAAAGTTTTTTTTTTTTGTGCTAAATGAATCTTGTAAAAGTAAGATTTCATTTTCCATTGAAAAAAGTGAAAAATGAGTGAAACCTTAAAGCATACTGATTTCAAGTTTCCAACCATTTTCTAGCATGAATCGCATTAATATACGCATTACATAGTAATGCAAAAAAGTGATGATCATCAACTTTTGTTGTTGGTGTTTTTATTTGCATCGTTAGTTTAGTAGATCCCGTACAATTCTAAAATGCAAGACTTTTGAGTTTAGACTGACTCTCAAGTGCTAATCTCTAAATTTATTATACAGCAACACTAAACCGCGTTCGTACCACTTTGCAAGTTGCAAATAACCCTCCATCGCTTTTGTTCCAAAAATAATAACGACAAGTACTGTTCAAATAACATCAGTAAATTAAACTAGGTGATAGAGTCTGGAAGTGAATTTTGGCTTGATTCTGGGTCTACTTCCTTTACTTTGGTGTTAAAGTTACTACAAGAAGAACAATCTTAAGAAGAACAGTCACAATATCACTTTAGATTGGTGTTAATTTTTTGTTCTTTTCTTAGTTCTTTCTTTGTATTTGGTTTTTTTTTGGTTTAAGAATGTAATAGGCTTGACTTTTGTCTTGTTAAACTTGGCTATATAATATAAAGAAACACTATTGTGACAAAAAAAAAAAAAGATTATGGAAGTGAATTAGGTCTTAGTAGTAGAACAAGAAAATTGTATTATTATATAGAAAAATGTTATCAGAACAAAAAATTTATTTGAATTGACTTTTTTATTCAATAATTTTTTACATTATAAAAATTAAGATATATATTTTTTAATTTGTATGGAGCTCTGGATTTCTTTGATCCGGTTTTGCCGGTCGTGCATGGAGACCGAAAACCAAAATAAACCAACACCCACATGATATCTCAACAAAGAGTAAAGAAAGAGTCATACAATTTGTAACGACCATGGAAACGACAAGGCTATAAATTCCCAACACATGACTTACATAGCCACTTAGATGCCTAATTTCATCCGGCGACACATCTTCTGGCGACACATCGTTAGACCATCTCCAAAATAATTCATCTAAGCCGAACCAAATATAACATATGACAGACCCAAGTCTGGCATCCAAGTCGTCAGCAAAAGGATATTTACGAAAAACGTGGCGAAACAGCAAGACGTGTGCGCTTATCAGTAGAGAATGTACGACTAAGGAGTATATTGGTCCTGAGGTCATCCTATCATTAATTAATTTACCAAAATAAGGACATTTTAATAAAAATTAAATAAAAAATATTCCTTCTTCCATATGTAATATTTGACGAGTTAATGCGTGAAACAAGAAACACTCACATCAGGATAAAGCCACGTGTACGTATCCACACGCTTTCTTTATTTGTCAAGGTCTCCATCATCTACAAAAGCAAGATCGATATCAATAATTTAACCAAAAAAAAACAATCGATATCAATTAAACTTAAATTACTTACTACACAAAAATCATCCTTTTAAAAAATACATCAAAATCATATTTACTGCATGAAAATCATTAACTACATGACAATCATATTTTAACATATATATCAGATTCTATATAATAAGTTAGTATAACTTAAGCCTCCAGTCACCACGTTTGGACACAATAGATTTTATGGCTATAACAAATTCGATCCGAATTTTCTATGTTCGTTGTATAATAATTCTATTGACCTTTTAATCGAGTCTTCTTCTATGCAGCAAAAGCTCTCGGCGGTCAAAGATCCAGAAAAAAAAAACGGAATTGGTGATAAATTCCATATTATTAAAAAAAACCATATTATAAAATAAAAACGTAGAAAACAATTCTGACTATACTAAGCTATCAAGATTTTAATATAATATTTACCGGTGCATAGTATGTGTATTCATTATTTAAAAAATATATAAATTACTTCTAAAACTTTAGACTAATTGGTAAATTAAATTTAGACAATGATTTATCTGCCATATTTTCTATAGGGACAACTATACATTGACTGCTACTTAAACATTAGATTTATCATTTATATATAAACATCTAATTTAAAGAATTTTTTTTTTTTAAAAAAAAAAAGACTTGATCAATTAAGTTACAAACCAAATAAATTATCTACAAACTTGAATAAACATAAGTTCTGGCAAAAACTTAACGTTGAGAACGACAACAACGTAGGTGGTGACGACTGACGATTGACGAATCCTTCACAAATTTCACGTTGATCTCCCCAAAATATCTTAAAAAAATGATATGCATTGCATATATATACACACATACAACGTCTAATTTAGTTAGCTATCTTTATTATTGAATAAAAAATTTAAAATTTAATGAAATAAGTAAACATTTTAATGGAATTTGATGATACCATATTAAATTTGGATAGATGTCACCAATTTTTTTTTATTAATTTCAGTTGGATGTTTTAAACTATAAAGTAACTTTGTATTATATTAATTAATTAACCTCTTATATGTGTAATGTGTTCAATAGTACAATGCTAAATCACACTTTTCTTTTTAGTTTATTTTTAAGATCTCATATTTATAGAATTCTTTTTAATATAATATTTATAATTAAATATCTTCATTATAAAATTGAAATTAGCAAGTTAAAATAAATTTATTGGTTGCCATACATTTAAATGGAATTGAATATTAAAAATTAAATTTGTAGGGATATAAAAAACAATCTTATTGAATAGAGATTTAATAAAATCATTTTTTTTTTTTAAATACCAGGAAGTGTTGGGCCAAAATCCTTAATCCCTCTAAACCCAAAATCACAACATGTAATAATAAAATCACTTTGTATTATACATTTATGCTTTTTTTGAAAAGCGACTTGAGTCCTTTGCATTTTAATGAACTAAGTAGACATGAGTAAAGTATTCAATAGTTTACTGACGTGTATATAACATAATTTTCAAAAAAATAATTAAAATATTATATTTAAATTAAAATAAAAATGGTTAGAATTTTTTTTATATATAATTTCTATAGCTAAATATCTTCAGTGTAATTTTGACCCAAAAATAAATATATATCTTCATTGTAAAATGGAAATTAAAAAATTAAGCAATAAATAAAGAAATTTATTGATTGCCAATACCTACAAAGCTATTAAACTATCGCCATCCTTTCTTGCTTTGCATATTTCAGTTTATTCACAATTTTTTTTCAGCAACTGAACACACATTATTTTGACCTGAGAATCGAGACGCTTGACTATGTACAACAGAACAGTTCATGACAAAAAAAAAAGCAGAGGGCAGACAAACTGACACATAAACAGGTGTCTATGAGGATTACCCCAAAGTGGACAGGGATTTGTTAATGTTTGCTGCTTCTTTTAGGCGATCCCCTTCCGCACCTGAGCTTTTCTGCCTGTATATGTAACCAAAATAACTTCAGCAGTGAAGATGCAAAAGTAAACACAGGAAAAAGTACAACCTACCTTTCAGAACCAGCCAAATCGACAAAGTTTAGTCTGGCAAATCTTGAACGAGTTAGAGAATCCATCTCCCAGAGTCTCTCGATTGTACACATGAAAACGCTGTGGGATCTGCTGCTTTCACTTCATACGGGTTGCAGCAATCTCCCGGTTGGTTGCTCCCTGACTCAAGTTGAATACTTCAATGCTTAAACTCTTAAAAATTGAATTACTTGCAAATTTGTTGACGATGGTTCCAAAAGATCGATTATCTGCTCGTTATATATCTCAAGAAAAGAAGATTAATCTCTCCTTCCCTCTTCTTCCTGTTATAAAAGACCTTTTCAGTACTGAAATATATTGGCTTGAAGTGAGTCGTGAGGAGAAAGTAGGCCAATTACCATTTTAATTATTGAGAACAGATACTCGAAAACACGAGCAGTGACTCCGCAGTCTTCACCGAGGCTTCCCTCTGCCTCAGATATCTCTCCCATCATAGTTCCACTAGCAGTCTATATGAGAGGATGCTAAGTTTCTTAAATTTTGCAACATAGAAATCTTCACAAGCAGGAATATATCATCATTTAAGATCTCACCTGACCGTAGGCGTACACACAGCTATTGTAACCATACAAGCAATTCTCCACTATGGGCAGGCCAGCAACGCAAAATAGTTTTTCCTGAAAATCAATAGGATACGCATCCAGAACATTATAGATCACCAGTCACCACTGTATTCAGATAACTACATGAATTTTGAAATGAGGCTAACGGTTTACCTGAGATATTGTCTCACTGGCAACATGGTCAAAGGTGAATCTGGTCTCTGGATGTCCTAACAAGACCAATGTTTGTGGATTCTCCTGTTTTATAACCTAACATGTCCTTGACTAGCCCTTTCCATTGTACATAATGGCCTCAGCCTTATCAAAACCTTAAACCATTTACAGTAGAGGGAGGCCTAACAATTAATAAACCTAATTGATCACGAATATCCTAACAATGCACCAACCTGCACATTGTGCTCTTCCCAAAACGAATGATCTTCATTGAGCTCAGAAGTCAAAATATGGAGTTGTTTCCGCGCAGCTAACAGAATCAGCCATAGATATCCCCCCTTTGTACCCTTCAACCAAAAGACTAATGAAATCTTGCGCCGTTAGCACAACCTCACCAATAGAAACCCTAGCACCGTTTCTGGTGGGCGTGCTCTGCGCAGAGTTTGGCTCCGACCGAGATTCTCCATTACGACCAACAATCTTAGGTTTCGAATCATGAATTTCACTCGCAATTCCAGCTCGACCTTCCAAATCTTCGAAACCTCTTCTCCGGACCCAGTGTTCGTTGATGCTACGCAATCGTACCTTCCAATTTCTGAACCAAATCGAAATCGGATAAGATTATTCGCCTTCTGCAGTTGACTTGGACCTGGTATCGAATTCAGAGGAGCTCTTGACGGAGAAAACATTGACAAGCTCGAGAACTCGTTCTTTTCGGATTCCGGCATCTCGATTCTCGGGACGTTTCGAGACATGATCGAGCACCATGCTACCGAGTGTTAGTAATCCGAGCTAGAACTAACCAAGAAATAGAAGGATCGGTGAAAATCAGTCCAGAAGATGATCAAATAGACAGAAAGATCACCTCGGGGAGCTGAATCCGGTGGTGGTAGAGAGAGTACGGGATAGATGGATTGAGAGAAAGAAGATGTTAACTAGATTTTCTATAAATGGCAAAGTGCCTTACATTGATACTCGTACCAACTAACAAACCAATAAATTGGCTTTTACATCGAGTACCATATTAAACCGGTAATAAAGTCTATTAAACCGAATTATTAGATATATATAAACCATACAAAGCTGTATACAGGAAATCAACATTTCTCCTGTAACACACTAGCTCAGATTGGAATAAAATTAGAAAGTTTGTGCGAGTGGATTTTCAAAATTAGAAAGTTTTATTTTCTAACGATGAGCGTACGTCCTTTTACTTCTTTCGATAGTACGAACGGGCCTTTTCATTACCTCGGTTTTCAAAAGTGGGGTATAATTTTATACTGCTGTATTACCGAATCTTATTAATAATCTAGTGGTGTTTTATTAAAATAATTGACCATCGAGAGACTTTGGGGTTTTTAATCAATACTACTAGTTTGCCTTAATTAATGTAGTGAATTGCCCAGGTTTTAAGGGTTTAAATTTAAAATTTCCACAAACATAGTGGTTACAATGAAATTAATGGATTCAAATGAGCTATGAAACTAATGTACAAGGGTGCGTTGCAATAATATAATATGTCTTTTGATATTTTCATCCATATATAGTAACAAAGAAATCAATTGAAAAAAGTGTAAAGTTCAATACTAGTATTTCTTAATCTAGTCAGGCTGACACATTTGAGAGCCTAGTCACGCTGACACATTTGATCGCGTAGTCATCAGGCTGATGCATTCTTAACAATCTTTTGGCGTTTTCCAAACTATTTCTAGTAGTAGTATTTTGGGTTACTAATGTTTTTATTTAATTGATTAATAGTATTTTCTTTTAAACATCTTTATTGCGTGGTCGGTGGTCCACATGTTGCTTAATCGGTCGTCTACATGCAAATTACTTATTAGATTTTCAGCTTATACAACTGAAAATATGACAACGTTATAAATTTGGAAATACCATTCAACCATTGCAGGAAAGAAAGAGATAAATTCATAAAAAAATTTACTTTTAAACAATTTGTAATTGGCATTGCGTGTTAGTTTTATCAAAGTGGCATTAGATGTAAAACACTTCAACGATGACTCTGTTTTCCGCACGTAATCCAAAACAGTCGAGCCTTTGTTCGCTCATGTTTCTTTTTTTGTTTACTAATGTACTTTGTTTCCCTTTCTGTATATATTAACTTTGAGACAACTTGATCGTGAAGCTTAGTCAATTTACAGAAACTGGAAATTCAACAAGAAAACCCCATTGTGCCCATATATGTGCATGGTTATATAAACACATGCACACAACACAACTCATTCATCTCAAACACACAACTAACAAAAAAAAACTATCTCCAAATTGATCAAGCAATGTTCTCTCTCGAGGCTCTAGGTAATGTACAATACTTTGTCTTTACTTTTTTCTGTTTTTTTTGTTCTTCTTCTTTTTGATGGATTTATCAATTTCTCCTAACTTATTCAATATGACATATAAAACTTTGTCTGATTTTGCTAGGAAACTTAACATCTTTGATTGTCTACCTCTACCCGTTGTTAGTCTTCTACCCTTTGTTAATTTCTAGATGTATCTATCGTTTTTCTTTTTTGTTAAACATATTTATGGATTAATTTGACTAACCAATTATGTAAGCGTATATTAATAGGCGGGTAATGAAGGAGATACGTGAAAAGACGAAGACAGACGAGAATTACGCACCGTACATGGCCACGTTGACATGTACGGTACTATGGGCCATTCAAGCGGCAATGCACGGACAAACTCTAAGTCTCATTACCAATTGCGTCGGCGCTGTTATGTACGTGGTCTACGTGATGGTTGTCTTATTTGGACAAAAGCGAACTAAACGGGTAAAAAATTGTTTAGCCAACTTATTTTTCAAAAAAGCTGAATTAAATCAATTGTCCATAAATTGATGGGTTTTCTTTTTAAAAATGTTCTTTTTATTAGTTCCAGTTTATCGAGATGGAGCATTTGGGTCTTAAAATCTTGTTAATGCAAATGTACACTGTGGGCGCATTTCGGATTGCAATGTATGCAGATGCAGATCATTACTCAATGAATACCTTGTGTTTCCCATTCGCAATGGTTAAGGTTACATATACACTAGTACCGGCGGTAAGAACCATTAATAAATTATTATTGTTTTGATTATTTATGTTCGTTACTTTCTTGTTATTGGACATTTCTTTAATTTACTTGGTTGAATTGACATTTGTTTAATTTGTTGATCCGTCAGGTTAGAGCTTATAGAACAAACAATGTAGCTTTAATACCTCCTTCCTTATCAGCTCTATTGATTATTCAAGGCTTAATATGGAGTATTCATGGCTTCACTGAAAACGATTTATACACAGCGGTAAGCTATTAAAGTTATATGACTGTTATATTAGCTAGATGTTTATAACATTTATATTTCCTGACTAATTTTGTGTGTGTTTTTGTGTGCAGATACCAAATATATGCGGCGTTCTGATTGCCGTGGGACAAGCAGTGTTGCATGAAATGATAATTAAACATAATAACATAAATAATAATTAAAAATACACAAATTAAATATTAAATTATTAATTTTTTTTTTCTTATGTTGCTTTATTTTGTATTAAATTTACTTGCATATGTAATCTTATAAGTTTTATTTTATGTAATTTGTTTTTATTAAAGTGAATACTAATATTAATATTTTAATATATTTCTTTTTAAGATGTTTAGTTAATTTATATCAAAAAATTATATTTATATTTATAAGATATATAATTGTTGGGATTAATATGAGTAAAAGAAGAATTAGTAAAATATTTTATGAGAAATATATAATTACAAGGATTAAAATACATTAAAAAAAGTAAAATTTCAAATTTGAGGTAATTATAAAGGTAATTATTTGCTGAATCAGAAAAAGTGAAAAACATACTACTGTATACAGTAAAAGGAGGAAGAAAAATATCCAAAAGTAAGCAAAGTGAAGTAAAGATGAAAAAATAAAAAAAAGCAAAGTGAAGTACAAGTGAAGGGCCCACCTTCTTCTTTGTCCTCCTCGGACATGGAAGACAAGAGTTTATTCGGTCTTCTCTGCTGCTCCTCCTTTTCTTTCCCGTTTCACCTGGGAAAACATACGGCGGCTTCACACCCACAAAAAAAAGCCTCCGATTTCGATTATTTTTCCCCTTCTTCTCACGATTTCCTCTCCGTCTTCTTCTGTCGGAATTAAAAACCGGAGCTAAGGGCTTTTGAGCACTGTGTCAGCCGGATCAGTCAAAGAGATATTCCTGTTCCAAAAACCCAGTTCGATAATTCACGTTAAACCCAGTATGTAATTTTGACCCGAATATATTTCTTCAATGTAAAAATGGAATTTTTTTTTTTTTTCTTCCGTAATAGTCCCTATATATATTAACTTGTTGAAAAAAAAAAAAAAGTATATAAATCAACCTGAATTATTCTCCCAATTATTCCCGCCACAGCGCCACTGATGTTTTCCAATTTCATCAGTAAATAAAGAAGCTTGGAGGGAAAAAAATGAAAAAGCGATAAGAAAAAAAAAGAAGTTTAGGGGCAAGCGGTGTATACTAACCCGTAGGTCCAGGCCGGAGATGGGATTTTTCCTGGATATGGGGCCGCTCTGCGGTGGGGTTTGTCACTATAAAAAGTTTACCCTTAACAGTTTTACAGTAGAAACGAAACAAAATCTCAACATTCTAAAAGGACGCGTTGCTCCCACGCGCGGGAGCGTTTTTCTCTCAAACCTAGATCTAAAAGCTTTCCGCCGTTCGCTCTGTTGGGAGGCTATCTCCGGTTTCCGGCCTTGTGCCGGCGCCGTGAGATAGCTTCTCTCTCCCTTTCTTCTTTCCTTTGCTTTCTAGGCTATCCTCGGCGCTTACATCGGAGTCAGAGGGAGTGGCGACGAATCCGCATCTGACGGCGGAGGCTCCTTCCCGTTCGATGCACGAGCCGCTTCGTCTTGGGGCAGCGAGAGACTCGCAAACGAGACCGGTTTGAAGACGCTGGTGACTCGGAGCGACCACCTCTCCAGGCACCACTGCCTTGAGCGACGTTGGCGAGTGCGACGGAAGTCGTCGGGATACGGTGGCCTCCAATGTTCAGTCTCGGTGAATACTCGGTTTCTGTGGATCTGAAGGGGCCATCAGAACCCTTAACCGCCGCGCTTGTGGCTTCACCGGACCAGATCAGAATCTCTAAGCCAGCAGATCGAGAAAGCTCCGACGCTAGAGAGAGTGGTGTTAGACCTGATGGTGTTGGGCTGCTAGGTGAGGGCCTGACATCGGAGAGCCGGCGTGTCGGAAGCAAAGCACGTCGGGAGGCTTGTAGTGGGTCAGGCGAATCTCCGGTAAGGAATGGTGCCGGGAACCGGTTACTCTCGCCACCGCTCCAGATCTGGTAGATCCGCCGCAAAGCTGTGGGCCTTGTAACTGTCGGCACTAGTGCTATGGCTCTCCGTTCGCCGGTCACAGGGTCCGATCTGCTCATTCCGGCGAGGTCAACCTTTTTCCGATTTGCTTTTTGTAACCTCTGAAACTCACTGTAATGGGCCGAGGGCTTCCCCTCTCTTGAGGGAGGCCATTTTGATTTGTGTTTTCTGTTTCTGTTGCGGCTTGGAAGTTTCGCATTTGCTTCCATCGATAGATTTGAGGTTGAATAGAGGCGGCGGTCCGGTTTANTCCGTTTTTGCGTTAGTTCTCGGAGAAGCTGTAAGCGTCTCTTCGTCCTGAGGTTTTGAAGGCTGGCTTCAGTAGAGTTCGCTCGTGGCAACAACGATGAGGATTCGAGTTCCTTGGAACTGTGGCAACCACGCAAATGTCCGGACTTTGCGGTTCGGAATCGGTGTTTCCTCTTCGATCTTTGATGGTTAATTTTGTTGTAAATTTCCGGTCGTTCTCTGTTGTTTCGTAGTTTAGAGTTGTAGCTTTTTCGGTCTTTCTGACTTCTTCGTTTTCTCTGTA
>OVBW01001283.1:0-15726 GCA_900406355.1 Erysimum pusillum | reverse complement strand
CGGTCCGGTTACGGTCCGAAATACGGTTACGGTTTAGTTTTGGTCATGCCTGCAAATATTTAAAATATACGAATGGGTCTATGAGACTAAACCCAAAAATCCGAAAAACTCGACTGAACCCGAACGTCCACCCTGTGAGTCCCAGCTTACATCTCCTGGAGATTTTGAAGCTTGGCCAACTCAGGTGGAAGTTTCCCTGAAAGACTCATGGACTTGAGAGATCTGTGATTATTCAAGTACAAAAAAAAAGGATTTAGAATGGAAGAGAATAGAGATACTATAAGAGAAGACACAAAATTAACACTTACAATTTTGTAATATGACATGTCGTGTTGTTGTTGAAGGTACAAACACAACCAATGGTGTTTTCCATCTCCGGTTTCGAAACAACATCAAACTTTAGAGTTCCTAATTGGCAAGGGTCTCCATAACTTAGGTTTAATCTTTTTATGCCAAGTGTAGTAGCTATCTCTTCAAGCGCACTGACTGAGCAAATTTTAAACAATTAAACAAATTATCGATTTGTATAACACAGATGTTATTAACCTTGTTATTGTAAGAATTAAACTTGAGTTAGTCATTCGAGTCAATACATTCATCTGGATGTAGAGCTGGTGAAGTGGATGTTGTCAGAGTCGCGAAGAAGCTTGTGATGATGGTGAAGAAGAGAAGAAGAACCGAGAAGACAGTCCACATTTTTTTTTTTGTTGGAAAAGGAAAAAGAATTTGGTAAAGGAGAAGACAGTCCACATTATCTATACAAATACTATAGCGCGATTTTTTGTATGAGTATTTGTTTGAATAGTCACAATTTTACCATATCAACACAAGAGGTACTCAGTCACTGTCATTTAATAAAAATGTTAAGTATGTCAAGGTCTTCTTGGGTCGTCGGCTACGTTATAGCTACCATATGACAAAAAGTTATGTTGATGTGAAATGTGGAAGACAGGTTAACATGCATGCTTAGAGGTTTTGGGCCCCAAAATTTTTTTTTATAGTACTCAATCAATGTCATATAATAAAAGTCTTATGTATATTTTTATATCCATGCATAAGGTCTTCTTGGGTCGTCGTCTCGTCGGGTACTATTTAGTAGCGATGCATACTATTTGACCAAAAGTTGATGTAAATCAGTAAATGCTTGATGTTAAATGTCCCCTTGTTTTTTTTTTTGTTTTTCCGCCAAAAATCTATTTTATTAAGTATGGACATTAAGTAAACAAGGGGACATTTAACATCGTGTAAATAGTTTTGTAAAGTCGATTAAGTAAACAACAAGGGGACTTGACCCATATTTTACAATGCAAAATCCAAAATCAAATATTATGTTTTAAGCCAAACTAAACTTTAAATCCAAAAATGTATAATATATATAACTCATAATTAGATATAATTATGTACTAATATAAAATGATATGTATACTTACTTAGACTCACTTATCCAAATCTTTAAGACACTTGTATCCGTTTTTTAAATTTAAAATGATGGCATACACGACGTTTTGCATATGCCATGCCATGTTTTGAAATTTTTAAAAGGACACAAATTTTGCAAAAAAAAAAAACACAAGTCAATCAAAGTAAGCGTGAGCCTATATAGAAAGACATATAATGGAATGATATTGTGTTGTTATGCAGAAGCTATAAATTAAAAATGGAAACCTTTCCAAGTAAGGTAAAACCCTAGCGTAGAGATCTAATCGGAGGGTCTACACTACTCTCTAGCTAGTAAAGACAATGGACTCGGGACTGAGTGGGTACAGATCATAAGCAGATTCAGAGGATGACGGAATCGACACGATATAATCAGAAGACAAAGGTGATGGCTTGAAACGCAAGTCATCACCATACAGTCCAGGGTCTGATATGATCTGTTCTATCTCTGTCTCCCCCTCAAGCATCTTTACCACTTCCGACATGTTTGGCCTTAATGTCGGAGACTTGTTGGAGCATAAAAGTGAAACCTTTATCATTCTCTCTGCCTCCATCACATCGAACATTCCTTCCAGCCTCGGATCCAGAATCGCTGCGAAATCCCCTTTCTTGTGCAGCACGAATGCCTGAAATTATAAATTAAGAACCTTTTTTATTTGAGAGAAAGCAGAGTTCTTGTGGGAGAAAAGGACTGAATCAGTACCCAGTCGAGAAGACCAACACAACATTCGTCATCTGGCGTGTATTTTGTGTTGCTCTTACCGCTAAGAATCTCCATTGCCACCACATCGAAGCTGTAAACATCTGCCTTTTCTGTTAGGTGACCCCTCATTGCGTATTCAGGAGCCATATATCCTCTGCAACAAAAATAACACTAACTGAGTTAGTTGAGAAGTAATTAGATGCTACATGATTGGAAAAAGTGTCAAGTGCAGGTCTTGTAGCAAACAAAGCATCAGACTTTGTGAAGGACGAACCGAGCTATCGGACCATATTCTACATTTAGACTGGAAAAGACTTCAAATCAAGAAATGAATATAATTTACGAGACACTACTTGAGTTTGAGGTCACAAATGAAAGAAATGGGTTATGTTCCTGACACTAGGTTTTATCGTACTTTAATCCTGATGATGGACAATTAAGAACGGGTTATGGTTACTCTTTTGTGTCTGTTGGATGCCATCTGAGTCAATCCCATGGAAATGAGTTCAGAAAAGTGTTCAATCAAAGTGACAAGAAAGAGATTTTGATTCATTGAGCACTGGTGACTTTCATAGAAAGATATAATTCGATTTTGGCAAACATTCATAGAGAAACGAAGCTAATAGTAAAGTTTCAAACAATTTTAATGAGATAACTATTAGAAAACTTCACAAACCTTTCTTCTCACGCAAGAGACAAGGCAATGTGTAGAGCTTTTGATATTTACTCTGAAGAAGGAGAAAGTTCTACTGTGGAGTTTAGATAAACAGATTCTGGGTATAACGGGTAGAGATCACAGCCAGAAACAGAGGATTTCGTTGTCGTTGTCATTTGATCGGTCACACCAGAGGTGCTCGAACTACCTTGTGTATCAACGTCCATCAGCTTTGAGATGCTCCAGTTGTGTCCATATAAACCAGGATCTGACATAACCTGTGTTATTTCGATCTCCCCCTCAAGCATTTTCACGGCCTCTGACATTGTTGGCCTTAAGGAAGGAGATGAGTTTGTGCAAACAAGAGCAACTTTGATCATCCTTACAGCTTCTTTGCTGTTGAACTCACCTTCGAGCATTGGATCTACGATTTCCAAGATGTCCCCGGTCTCTTGCAGGGTTAGCGCCTGAGATTTGATGTAAAATGGGGTTTTAGTAAACTTATGGAAACAGTAGTAAACTGATGGAAACAGATTATACACAGATTCAACTATATAAATTGTGAATTGAATTGGCTAAAGAGAAGCTTTACGGTTACCCAATTGATAAGCGAGACGTGATCAGCACTTCCCATCTGTTTCATATTATTCTTCCCGCTAACAATTTCCATTGCCACAACCCCGAAGCTGTACACGTCTGCTTTCTCTGTCAATTGACCCCATAATGCATATTCCGGAGCCATATATCCGCTTCAGCGTTACAGAAACCAAGTATGAGATATTTCTTCAACCATGGTGCGGTTTTAGTTTAATGTTCTATACTTACATGGTCCCTGCAATTTTGGTGCTAATGTGACTGTGTTCTGCTTCATGGAGCCTAGCCAACCCAAAATCAGATATCTTTGCATTAAGGTCGACGTCTAGAAGCACATTAGTGGTTTTTATGTCACGATGAACCATCCTAATCATCGATCCCTCGTGGAGGAATTCAAGCCCTCTTGCGATTCCAACACAGATCTTTTGTCTTGCTTCCCAGACCAATTTTTGGGAGCTCTTTCCTGCCAAAGGATGTAAACCAAAGAGATAAGATGTCGTTTTAAATGGAATAACACATATGTACACTTGAATTAGACTCAAAGCCTAAGAAAAAGCCAAATGACATTAAATTACCAAACAGGGCAAGAGCAAGGGAGTTATTTTCCATGTACTCATACACAAGCAGCAACTGATCCTTCTCGACACAGCATCCATAAAGCTTGACAAGGTTTAGATGATTCAGACCTGAGATCATTCCTATCTCATTGACAAATTCGCGGTTTCCTTGGCATGACTTGGAAGAAAGCTGCTTGACTGCTATGATAGTTCCATCCGACAGCTCTCCCTACATTAAGTGTCTCATATCAGTAACCCACTAAACCATATTTTCTTAGGTGCCTCTGAGAAGAAGTTGGTATCTGAATTAGCATACTTTGAATACGGATCCGAAACCTCCTTCTCCAAGTTTGTTGGCTTGATCAAAATTGTTTGTTGCTGCTTGCAGTTGCCTCCAACTAAAGCAAGCCGTTTGTAGACCCTGGGCTCTCAGTTCTATGTGATCATGTGCCAGATAGAAAACAATTAATAATGCTAAAACGAAATGGATACATACGCTTTGTGAATTCTGATACCTCGTTCTCTTGTGTTATTGCCTTCTCTGTATCTTCCCCGGACATATATTCCCATAGCAAAGAGAATAATTGTTACCAAGGCACCCGAAACCCCCAAAATTAGGGGATAATTAGTGTGATGTTTTGTTTTCTCCGCTGCAAATGAGACACTAAAAGTTTAAATATATATAAATTTACATTAGACATAAACCAACTATAAAAAGAAAATTCCAACAAAGTAGTTTTCTTTGTATTTGAACCTCCGCAATGTGGCTCCTGACCTGAAATTTGGAAAGATGAATATTATCATCAGGTGGCAGGAACGAGTGTCAAGATGATGAAGGGAAAGCACGAAAAAGCAACCATATACGAAAAAGTTATTATTTAAAGTTATGGCCAATTGAGTGAAACAACTCAAATGTGACGATAAAGAGTGAGGTTACTGATGCAGAAACTTGAGTTAGTCAAATAATTTGGAGTTTCTACAAGCAGAGGAGAAGTACTTACTGTGACACAAGGAGATAGCAGAGATAAGGGGACCATAATTTCCTCTTTTGGGAACGAGTGTTGTCCCTTTTCCCGCCCAATACAACCGAATCTCTAACATATGATCGATCACAGTCACATTCGTAGTCTTCACAACAGGTTGCAGAGTCTCATTAGACTCCTCTTTGATGTTGAAATTTTCCAAAATCAATACATCCTAACAAGTGAGAAAAAAAAAAAAGAATTCCAATCTTCCATGCAACTTATTTTCAAGGACGATTAAAAAAGAGCAATTATTCAACGTTTTACCTGAACATAGACATCAAATATGCGCCTACCGACATGACTATATAGTTCTTTGTCTAAAAACTGAATCTCCATAAAATGGAGATCTACGCTGTAGACTCCATTTTCCAAGCAGAATGCATAATAAACGAGAGAGAGAGCAGATCGACGTGCAGTCTTATAAAGATCACGATAATCTCCAAATATTGCTAAATCAGTTGGAATGAAGTACAAATCATCGTCTTTATTATTATCGGTAAAGTCACCTGTGTTACTGACTCCCCAGTCTTCGAACCGCTGATTTGTTGCAGCGTTGGTCTGACTACTGTTATCAGTTTGATAAGTTATTTTACCAAAGGAGTTTGTAATAGTTACAGTTTCTCCACCACAATTTATATGTAGTGATCGCTGATCTACAATCCATAACAATTATTACCATCAGTAGGAAAATAGAGGTGTCGGAATTCTTAGTGTTAAGAAAAAGGGGATGAACAAAACAAAAGTGGGTACATCAACATATCTAATACATGTTAGAAAATTTGTTAGAACGGTTCAATATGTACTTACATTTCTTGCAGTTGACTGGACCATCGCATAGAGGAAGCCCAGTTCTGTATGAAAAAATGACCAGAATATTTAGGAATCTCATCATCACGAGATATAAAGCATTTCATTTCCATATAAAAAAAGCAATAGACTATATGTTCTTGTTGCAATAAAGCAGACTGTACTTACAAATTGTTCTTCAAATATGAGCTCCGGTATGTGTTAATGTTACTGATTCAACAGAAAGTGAGGGTATAAACAAATAGAAAGAAGACGTATCCTATCTACCAAGATTTGATGCTCATACCTGCCCTTTTGGCAGCTAGACGACCATGAGAAATAGTTATAAGAGAGATCACTGTGAAGATTTGCCAAATACAGAAAACCACAAGAAGATTAGTTGACATGCCAGCAAATTTCTCAAACCATACAAACTTGTGAAGGGCTGAAACATACATATAAGATTTGCTGTTGAGCAAACCACCAGATTCAACGTTTCCAGAAAGCAAATTGCCAGTCAAATAGCTGAAAGAACATGTTGAATGGTAAATTATACAGAGTATGTAATTCGGTAGAGTTCACATTTAAAAGGTCTGCACAAATTATATAGTTCTACTTACATATTATTTGGTGCGTGTTGAACTCCTTGAACAACACCAGTCAATTTGTTAAATGACAAATCACTGCAGCAAACAATGCGTAAAAATAAATGGATTTCTTTTGACAGAAAACGTAATTGTGTATCTACTGTATGGATTTGCTTATATAACTTTAGAGAATCTGCAAAAGTTTCTAAACAGATTCTTTCATACTTGCATATCACTCTTACAACAGGTTACTTTCTCTACATGTTTTTACCCATGAGACCAAGATAATCTATATCAACACATAGAACATGTAACCGTACAGTATACGCTTCCAGACCTACGCCAACTCCTCAGCAGGTATATGTGAATGATATTGAACAAGCTAGTTTTGATATGTTTCAAACATACAGAGTCGTATAAAATATATATAAAAAAAATCCTTACAGAGTCTTCAAATCTGTCAAATTCCAGATGTAGGAAGGAATTGGACCAGACAAACCCACATTCCTCAAAATCCTGGAACACGAACATAGACAATAGTTTGACATTGTCAGTTAAAATCAAGCCTCAAGACGAGAAATAGAAAGTTTCAGCGGGAAACACATACAGGTGTTTGAGGACTTTGCTAGATAAATTCGGAAAGGAGTTTATCCCAGTCGTATCACTAAGACTCCTGCATACATATATATATAATGCGTAAAATATCAGCTTCATTTCGATGATCCTTTTGCTAATCTATTAAAAATACTTGATTACAGTTCAGTAAGATTTTCTAGGCGGGCCACTGCATCAGGGATAGGTCCTCTCAGTCCACTTGCATAAAGATGTCTGTTGATCAAAACCAACACAGGTTAGACCTCACGAAGAAATAAACTATAAGATAAATAATCGTCAGTGATGAAGGACAAGCTTACAGCTTTTGAAGCCGAGTCCAGTTGCCAATATATGCTGGGATGATGCCAGTAAAGTTATTGTCACATATCCTGCTGCATAATGAATTGAAAACAAACAACTAGTTCAGCTTTGTAGAACTTATTTTATTGGACTAGTTTATAGGTTTTGTTGACTACCTATAGACTAATTTATGTAAGCGTTTTCACAATTTTCAAAATTCATATCCAAGCAATTCATTGAACGAAGAAACAAAGGATATAAAAAGTTGAAGAAAATTGTCAGTGACAAAACTCTACAATAAGAACAGGTTTCAGTTAAATCAATATGCCAATAAAACAACACCTTGTACAAATTTATTAGACGCACTCACGCAAGTTCCCTGCAAAATCATTATTTAAAACTTTTTAGATCATTAATTTCCAGTTTTTAGATCATTGTTTATTCGTATGACAACTTACACTCTTTCAAGGTTTACCAGTCTAGCAAGAGTGCTGGGAAGGACTCCTGTAAATTTATTAGACGCAAGTTCCCTGCAAAACCCAGTTTCACAAAAAAAATCAAAAATGGATTTGTCCCATAAAACCAAAGATTATTGGGGTTCTGAACAATGGTTAAACTTAAGACGGAAACGGGTCATACAATTGTGTTAGACTGGTTAAGTTACCCAGCTCAGCAGGAATCGGACCAGAGAATTGGTTGCCTTCAATCCCTCTGAAAATTTCTGTAATATTAGGTGAAATCAAAAGGCACATCCCGGTATAGGAAACAATTTGAGGCGTACAGTGATGTCAGATTCTTGAGGTTTTGCAATTCACGTGGTAAATTCCCAGACAACTTATTCGCGCAGACCGAGCTGCAAGAAAATTCAAAAGTTAGTCGTCGCAAATCAAGAGGATGAAGAAGCATCGGAGAGAAAGAAGAGAGGGATCGGAGCTAACATGAAAGTGAGGTATTTCATTGAAGCCCACTCCACTGGGATTGTGCCAGAGAGGTAGTTTCGACACAAGTCGCTGCAAAGAAGAGCAAAAACTCAGTACAATTTGCATCATCGCTCGCTACATGTTTTCTTGATCTCTCCATGTTTACAGCATTTATTCATCTTTGAAGCTCCTCAATAGGAGTATCTCAATATCGTACTAAACCGGAAGATTTCAAAATTTCTCCGGTTGAGCCAATTAATCAATTTATAGCTCTGACCAAAAAGCAAATCCTCTAAAGGAGTTGTTTGCAAATTTGGTTCTTTTGGAATGGGTTTCAAATCGGACCGAAAAAAACAAAAAAAAAAAACAAAAATAATTCTAAAGGAGTTTGCAAATGGTTTAAATATAACGAATAAATCATTCTAATAAGTCAAATTAAAAAGATATTTCCAAGCCATTCCAATTAAAAAGTTTATCTAGAAATTTTACTTCCTTGTTCACAATTTTTTTTTTTTTTTNCCCAATTTTTTTTTTTTTTTTTTTTAATTTGTTTTATTGGAATAGATTATAGATATTTGAATTGATTTGGAAATCAAACAAAAAGTAGTCCTATATGATCACTGGTTTTAGTTGTTATCTGAATTTGAATAATTTAAATTTTAAAAAAATCTACGTGGATTTGATGAAAATGTTTTATAAGGTCTTTAATCGATCTCTTTACATCTTTTGGAGATATCGAAGTTTGGCCAACTCGGGTGGAAGCTTCCCACGAAGACTAAGACTCTTGAGCTCTCTGCATTTGTCAAAATTAGATAAAATTAAAAAAATAAGAAATCAATAGAGTTCTAGTTAAGAAAAGAAGACAGAAGACGGAAGAAGAATAACACTAACAATTCTGTAATATGATAAGTGATGTTGTTGTCGAAGCTAGCACAAATAACTATGTTGGTTATCTCAAAATTCGAAACAACATCAGGTTCTTCTTTTATGAACTTTAGAGTTCCTGAACTGCAAGGATCTCCATCTCTTAGGTTCAATCTCTTTATACCAAGTGTAGTAGCTATCTCCTTTAGCGCATTCACTGCATTAATATAAAAATAAAATAAATAACACATCGGTTATATATGAAGATGTATACGGATTTTGACTGTCGTTGTACTTATAGAGAAATGATGATTCTCTCATACATTCATCTGGATGAAGAGCTGATGAAGCAGCCGATGTTGTTAGAGTTGCGAGGAAGCTTGTGATGATGGTGAAGAACAGAAGAAAGCTCGAGAGGATGATTGACATATCGATATAAATTATATTAAGTGAGTCTTTGTATGTGTATTTAATTTGTTTGGTTAATCACAATGTTATCACTAGCAAGTGATAACTTATATAACATTTGTTGATATATATTTTTATTTTTAGGGTTTTCTTGGGTCGCCGGTGACAAGAGGGGAGAGACATATATTGACCAAAATAAATGTTGATATCGAAGTTCATGAATGATTGACGTTTCATGTCTCCTTATGTATATGGTTGATTAGTTTTAGAACAGCAGTTAACACTGTGGACGAAGTTGAACTATTCTCGGCTCTTGCAGTAACTTCTGCAATTGAATTTTAAGCATAATTCATTCCTACTATCGAACGTTAGGATAATTTCTTTAAAGGCTACTACGTCTTATAATCTTTGTAAAGACTCATTTTGAAAGACTTTGAAAACCTTTGTAAAGACTCATTTGACACATGTATTAAAATAATTAGTTGTGTGTTTTACTTATAATTTAAATTTTAAATAAAAAAATTGTTAAAATAATATATTTAAGAGATTAAAAGAGGTTCTTCCCTATGCATATGCTTCTTACTTTTCCAAATTAGTTAAAAAGAAAAATAAGGTTACGCACCACATTACGTAGCAAGAGTCGAAGCAAATGATACACACTTAATCACAACATCATATCACTATATACAAGATAGATATACACACACCACTTGTTCTCGGTTCAAAGAAAGCCTTTAAAGTCATGTCCCTACTTGCCAGGACGATGTTTCAAAGTAAACGCTGTATGATATCAGTCCGACCTAACAACTAGAACCAAAATAAATGAAGTGTTACTTTCCCAAATTAATTGAAAACTAGATAGTCCACCGCAGTGTACCGCGGGGCTATGAATTCTTAATTTTTGAAAATATTTGTGCATGATAATTTATTTGATATCAAGTGATTTATTGTGTGATTCAAATATTAATATGTCAGGTTGATATTTGTTGTGAGTCCAAATAAATTATATTATGTGAAATTTAATTATTATAAATTAGTAGATGTATTTGTACCCAACTTAATTATATATAATCTATGTTTTATCTATATTATAAAAGTTTGATACAGTTTCAGTTTTGCCAATGAGTGTGATGGGGCGGGTTAGGATTAACGTTCACCCTCTCATTAACTCGTTTTATATCAGACTATTCGTCTTATATCAGACTATATTTTATGTTTTAGTAGACCAACCCGTAAAAAACTATATAACCATATTTATGCAAATTTTAACCCGCTCCATAACAGGACTCGCAAGTACTTTTGTTTTAGCAAGTTACAAATATCTAGAATATTTTAAATTTTTGTTAAAAAAACATATTTCAATCATGGGATACTATTTTTTTAGAATTATTTTAAGTATATTTAAAATTTAAAATTTATTTGAGAACGAACGATATATCCAATGAAATGTCAACTTGATCCATCATATATTGTCATTAATTATATTCAATTTCACTTAGTTACTATAATCTTTTATCAACTAAAAAACTAAATTAACTCCAACTGAAACTTGTATCACTTTGAAATATATTTATAACTAAGAACTCCTTAGCAAAATTGAAATCGGGAAAAATCGATCCATACTATATTTTATTTCACCTAAAAATTCGAATAAACCTCAACCTATATAAAAAGTTAGACCTGTGTAAAATATATATAGCGTATACAATAATGATGTACTTCGTGAATCGTGAATCAAAATCTTAGTTTGATAATATTGTGAGATCACTCATTTATGGCAAAACTACATGAAACCAAAACTTAATTAGAATAAGTGTATTTGTACCTTGAGAACCACCAAGCTTGGACAAATCTCCGATGCAAGTCCGGCGACCAGTAACGACGTGCCTTTCTATTACTTTGACTCGTTGTATTATTGTTATTGTTATTACTACTGTTGATCATGCTCTCATCATTACTGTAGTGAATGATAAGCTAGCAAAACCAAAATGTTGAGAGGCTATTTCTGGTTTACCTTTGAATATTTTGTATTGACCCGAAATTATTTTTCTCTTCTAAGACTAGTAGGTTTTGATTCTAGAGTAAAAAAGAGAATGCATAGTTTTTGGAGAATCGAAATTGTTATGTCACTATAATATTTATACTAAAAAGAATTCGGATGTTCATAGATAGGTTTTTAGGTTTAATAAGAATAAATCTTAATGTAATCTTGCTAGTTACGTAAAATTTGGGTTGTATATGTTTTTTTTTTCTTTTTTTTTTTTTGTCAAACGATTTGTGTTGTAGCCTTGTAGGCTATGATTTATAGTTATAATATGCCATTAAATCTGCATTATATATGATTTAATTCTAAAATTTATTATTCTTCCAAAATTGTAGAGATTAGAGGATATTAGAAGAATATGCTAGGAACATTAAACAATAAATGATTGCGTAAATCATTTTGGTAACTATATATTACGATTTTGATTTTTTGCAATCCTAGGATGAGATCGAACAAGTCGAGCCAAATGATCCGCAACAGTGTATGCCATCATTTTAATCTAGAAAATGGACACAAGTAATTTCTTAAAGATTTGGATAAGTGAATCTAGTAAGTATACACCATTGTATATTAGAACATAATTATATATATCTATCATGTGTTATACCATAATTATACCATTTTTGGATTTAAAGTTTAGTTTGGCGTAAAACATAATATTTTGGGATAGGATTTTGGATTTTGCATATAATTTTGATGACTCTAGCTAACAACATCCACTTCACCAGCTCTACATCCAGATGAATGTATTAACTCAAGATTAATAATTGAGTTTGTAGAATTAAATTACCTAAACGTACACAAGGGGACATTAAAAAATCAAGCGTACGTTCACATCACCATTATTACTTTTGATCATATATATATGTAAATATTGCTACTTTTGTAGCTGCATGTGCGACGACCCAAGAAGACCCTTACAAGTTAAAAATTTATAGATAATAATTTTATTATATATGGCACTGATTGAATCTCTTGTTGATACTGTGACTAACCAAACAAATACGCATATATACAAAAAAGACGCTGTGTATTATTTGCATCAATAATGTGGACTCTTCTTCTCTTCTTCACCATCATCACAAGCTTCTTGGTGACTCTAACAACACCCGCTTCACCAGCTCTACATCCAGATGAATGTATTAACTCAAAGACTAATTCTTCTAATATTAAAGGTCAACAACAATCATACTTTTCCATATGTATATACTCATAATTTGTGCAGTGAATGCACTTGAGGAGATAGCTACTACACTTGGCATAAAGAGATTAAACCTAAGTTATGGAGACCCTTGCCATTTACAAACTCTAAAGATCATACAAGAAGTTGGTGTTGTTTGGAATCCGCGTATGAACAACACCATTCGTTGTGATTGTAGCGTCAACAATTACACTACTTGTCATATTACAGAATTGTGAGTGTTATATTCTTCTTCTTCTTCTTTTTTCTGTTCTCTCTTCTTTATTATATTGCATTTATTTAAGGAATTTAAACAATTACAGAATTCTCAAGAATTTTACTCTTTCGGGTAAAGTTCCACCTGAGTTGGCCAAGCTTCAATATCTCCAGAAGATGTAAGTTCTACCACGCAGAGTGTATATAACAAATCCTAGATTAGTCTAAGGTTTAATAAATTTGCAAGAAATGGTTGAAAAATAATTAAGCTTCGATTGTTTTATGGCGTATATGTAAAATATGTTTACGCATGAAAACATATTGTATTATTATATGGGAACACAATTTTAATTAGTATTTTTATCAAGAACTTTTTAAAGAAAAATAAAAAAGGAAGTAACTTTTTAAAAAGTTCACAAACAAAAAATAAAAGGTTGTGTTTGCATTTTCTGCATGTGTTAATAATCTAGAAAATATTTTAAAACAAATGAAAACTTTTACCCATTATATTATAAAATGTAAATACAATTCAAACATCCAAATATTTGAGTGTGTTATAGAACCTAATAAATTATAACTCATCTTCATATTCGGTTGCCTTTGATTACATCCAAATATTTGATTGATACGAAAATATATATCTTTGGTGTTAATAGTGCGCGCGGGTAGTAAATTTTAAAACTTTCTGCTAGAGAATCTTCAAAGAGAGCCGCGATAAAAGTTTTAACCGAGTTTATGGCTATTCTTTGCAGCAACTTACATCGTAATTACCTGTCAGGCACAATCCCAATGGAGTGGGCTTCATTGCCAAATCTCACTTCCATGTTAGCTCTCTCTTCTATGCTTCTTTTTTCATGATTTGGGTGTAACTTTGACTTTTTCTTGCAGCATTCTCTCTGCGAATCTTTTGTCTGGGAATTTACCAATTGGGTTGCAAAACTTCAAGAATCTAGAATACTTGTACAACCTCTTCCCATATGTGGTTATATATACTTGATGTGCTTTTTTTATTAGAGCTAATATTAAAGTAATGTGATCAAATTTTTAGAGGGCTTGAAGGCAACCAGTTCTTTGGTCCGATTCCTGATGAGTTTGGTGACTTGACCAACCTAAGGGTATTGTAAGACAATCTTACTTCCAATCAATTTTTGATCTTTTACATCTGAAATTAAATCTTTGTTTTTTTGTGGGGGAAATTAAAAATACAGTTTTGAATAGTTTTGATTCTTTTGTGAAAAATGGGTTTTGCAGGTTTCTTTCGTCCAATCAATTTACAGGAAGCCTTCCTAACACTCTCACTAAACTAGTAAAGCTTGAGCAATTGTAAGTTGTTGTTCTACATGGCAATGGAAGTTTTCAAAAATATTTTTTTGGCCTTTCTAAGTGGAGATGCTCTTCTATGACTAGACTTAAAGATCAGTAAATTCATGAATTGTTCGTGCGGACAAAAACACATTTTGCCTGAAGCTTTGAGGAAGTTGTTTTATTGGACATCGATTGAATTGAAACGTGTATTTAATTAAAGCGCTCGTGCTGAACCTTTTCCTTCACTTTATACATGTATTGTTATTTCTTAGTATGTGTAGTTTGGTTGTGTAATTTATCTGACACTTTCAAAACGATTACTCAAGTGTGTGGGAATCATCTGATCTTGAAAACCTATATATAAACCAGTTAAAGAAGATTAGTTTTTCCAAGCTCTAAACTAGTTTTTTTTTTTTTTTTTTCATTATGCAGTAGGATATCTGACAATAACTTCACTGGCATCATCCCGGAATATATCGGCAACTGGTCTCGGCTTCTAAGGCTGTAAGATTGTCCATCATCACCAATTGTAATTTATCTTATAGTTTGTGTTTCAGTGTCATCTAACTTGTGTCAGTTACGATTAACAGACATCTATACGCAAGTGGACTGAGAGGACCTATCCCTGATGCAGTGGCCCGCCTAGAAAATCTTACTGAACTGTAATGATCTATTATCAATCGATAAGCTAAAGGGCCATTGAAATGAGATTGATTGTTTTTAAGCATTATAATGTATATTGTATATTGATATGCAGGAGTATAAGTGATACAACTGGGATAAACTCCTTTCCAAATATATCCAGCAACGCCATCAAATCCTTGTATTTATTTACCACTGAAGCTTATTGTTTCTTGTCTTGATTTTATCTGAAAAGTTCTAATTAATGTCTTCATTCCTCTTCCAGGATTTTGAGGAATGTGGGTTTGTCTGGTCCAATTCCTTCTTACATCTGGAATATGCCAAAGCTAAACACTCTGTAAGTTCTTTTTGGTGAAATGTGAAAAGACTTTTTTAAGTGAAACTTATCCGAACTCAGTAGTTTAATATGCTCTGATGCTTAAATTTACTAGGCTATATCAATTCTATGTGTAAATATTCATTGTTTTGGACTCATGAGTAAGTATATATATATGTGAAAATCATTATAGAGAGAAAAAATAGTATTTTTTTTGTGAGAGCAAATTTTCAAGTATGACAGGATCTGTTTATAACTGTTACAAAAATTTACAGAGTTTTATGTTTGCAAACGGGTAGAATATCTATACACTTATGTTCATACCAAATAATATTTATAAGTTGTTTGCTGCAGAGATTTATCATTTAACAAGTTGACTGGTGAAGTTCAAGGAGTAAAAAACCCACCAAGATATACGTAAGAAGTAGTACAACTTGAGACGGACAAGTTTAGATACATAATATAGTTGTGGACAAGTTTAATATTGTTTCGCCATGCAAATAGCAGAGACTCGCAATGGGATGATATGTTGTTTCTACATATTCTTTCAGCTATTTGACTGGCAACATGCTTTCCGGAAACGTTGACTCTGG
>OVBW01001281.1:0-10568 GCA_900406355.1 Erysimum pusillum | reverse complement strand
CTCGATATTTTTCTGTGATTTTGACTTGTTCTAACATCTAACACAGAAAGACCCATAGATAGAAACCAAAAACATCAAAACATTAGAACCTCAACAACATTTCTACGCTTCTAAACACCTTATGAACACATTGACAATTCCTCTTCATTGTCTTCTTCGCCCCTTAAAGCTGTGTCAGTAATGGTGGTGTCAGTACTGCAACTACTAGTGCTCTTCTCATCAGAAACTCGGGACACTGGAATTCCCATGACTGAAACAGAGATCTTCTTGTCATCTCCATCTTTGCAAGACACAGATCTAGCTACTGTTTTCACAGTTAACGGGCTGAAACCGGCATTCTCCTGTGAGTTAGTTTCCACTGGACGCTTCTTCTTCATACCTCTATGCATGTGCTTATCGCAGTATTTCTGACCAGACAAAGCACCTTTGCTGCATCTCCACTTCTTCCCATCTGTTCTTCGGCACCTTCCAGGTTCATTGTCTGTTTCAACTCTTTGTAAACGAAATCCACCACGATCTACAATGAAGAAGAAAGATGGAAGACAAAAAAGGTCATGAACATACCCTGAAAATGACGGTAAGCCAAGTTTCAAAGGTATTACCTTGAAGAACAGTGTCTGGAGAAAAGTGGATACTAGGAAACAAGCCACCGTTAACATTCATATTCGTCCATTCTCTGCTTCTTGCAATTATATCATTCTTCCTGTTGCCTGAGAATTGTGCAGCTTCTAAGGAACTATCAGATACCTCTGGGAAGAACTTTTGAACAGAAGGTAAGCTCTCATCACCTGGTAATGAAACAATGGAGCTTGGTCAAACCATGGAACAGTGAAGAAAGAAATTCTATATATTTGTGTTATGAATCTGATATCATAGTACCTCGAATAGGAGCAACTCGAACGCACATACTCAACTCTCTTTGATTGATGATATCATCATAGCTCATATCCATGTTCTTTCCGCTCCTATCACCTTGACTCACACTTTTGTTTTTGGACTCAGAGATCACTAAAGACGGACGAATGACATTATCACAGGGTCTTGCACTAGGCAATGAAGCAATGGTAACGACATCAGCATTACTAGGACCCGACATTGTCCCATGACGAACACTCTGACTCTCATTAATCCTGTCCAAACCATAAATGTTGTCGTGTTTGGTTGATGAAGCAGACGACGAAACAACCTCATAAGAAGATTCCACAAGCTTTCTTGAACGTTTACGGCCTCTATGCATGTGCCGTTCACAGTATTTCTCAAACGGAAGGACAGTGCGGCTACACCGCCATTTCTTCCCATCTGTTCTCCTGCACCTTGTGGGTTCAGGTTCCACCGCGTCCGTATGGTTTAATAATCTCTTATCACTCAACACTGCAACTCAATCCCCAACCACAAAATCAAATTCAGACAAGATTCAATCAACTGTTAACACAGAACATAAACTCTAATAGTTTCAGAGGTAGCTAAAGACTGTTGCGTATGTGAATCTTTTAACTTCTTCACAACTCAAAACCCAAGAACCAAAAACATGTTTCATGAAATTAAATAAGCATAACTCTTCAAGCTTTTCCAAAAGAATACCCCAAAAACTACAACCGTTAAATCAGAACAAAAACTTCTCTAGAATCTGAGGTCCAAGGCTTGTTATAGTGTTATGTTAAATCTTCTAAATTATGTTTCTTTCTTATCCATTAGCTCATAAATTACGCATATACAAGTCCTGAGAATTTCTTAGCAAGCACACTCGAATTTCGAATTACTTACGAGAAGAAGAGTGATTGCTATAATTAGAGGAANCAAGCTTTTCCAAAAGAATACCCCAAAAACTACAACCGTTAAATCAGAACAAGAACTTCTCTAGAAGCTGAGGTCCAAGGGCTTGTTATAGTGTATGTTAAATCTTATAAATTATGTTTCTTTCTTATCCATTAGCTCATAAATTACGCAAATACGCCTGAGAATTTCTTGGCAAGCACACTTGAATTTCAAATTACTTACGAGAAGAAGAGTGATAGTTGTAATTAGAGGAGGAAGAGAGAGCAAGACTGTTCCAAATAGGCACCACAAGATGATGAGGCACACGAAGACCAGCCTCTATGTATCTATAGACCAAAGTTTGCATCTGAAACTCCAGAAATTGCGCCGCCTTCATCGAGGGCCACTTCTTCCTCCTCCTCCTCTCCTCATCCTCCTCCTCCATTTTAGGGCTCTGCATCTTCATCACAAAAATTGGTTTTGTAAACTTAGTTGTTTTTTTAGGGAAGCTTTTTTGAGTTTCAATAAAAAGGAGACAGCTTTTGAAACTAGCGACACAGAGAAGTAACTAAAAACCCACCTCCCAAGAAGAAAGAAAAGCTTTTTACACAAACCAAACAGATATCAAAATCTTTTCCTCTGTTCTTAACTATTCTAATGGAAGGAGANGACACAGAGAAGTAACTAAAAACCCACCTCCCAAGAAGAAAGAAAAGCTTTTACACAAACCAAACAGATATCAAAATCTTTTCCTCTGTTCTTAACTATTCTAATGGAAGGAGAGAGAGAGAGAAACAGAGGAAAGACGAAGAGGTGAGTGTGAAGAGATTTAAAGGCAGTTGTCAGGTTTCTGACAAATGCGTCAGCGTTTTTCAGCCTTATTTGAATACTTTTCGGACTTAAAAAAAAAAGTTAATGAGTTTCCCTCTTTAAACGATGCCACAGAGACTGATAACTCTCTGTCCAGCTGCTCCACTACATCTCCACGTTCTTTTCCTCCATGGGCCCATCTTATCATGAAAGGCCCATTACACCTCCTCCATTAAGTTGGGCTCTACTCTTCTTCTTCTTCTTTTTTGCTTTAATCATCGCATCCTTTAATTTTTTGTTGCTTCTAATTGGTTTTAATTATATAACATTCTGTTTCCCCTGATGCTTTCCATCTTGGTCACATTTGTATTTGTAATTAATTATAAAATACATTTTTCTTTAATACACAAAAAAATAAACTTTTGAAAAATTAAAAGCAAAATACCTTAGTTATAGTATATTAAAAAAGTTTGATGTAATGCTTAGTAGTATCATATACTTACTTACTAGTGCTGTGTTTTTTTTATATTGTTTGTACGTGGAAAGTAATGCTTTAACAGCTCTAAAAATCTTATAAT
This sequence comes from Erysimum pusillum, assembly GCA_900406355.1. Lineage (NCBI taxonomy): Eukaryota > Viridiplantae > Streptophyta > Magnoliopsida > Brassicales > Brassicaceae > Erysimum > Erysimum pusillum. The sequence continues at coordinate 7,425 of OVBW01001281.1, read as the reverse complement.
GGGAAGCAGTGATTCAATCTTGGTCCTTACCGCATTGTGGATAACTCTATCTATATTTAAAAATATAAACGTCGGCAACCAAAATAAAAAACATGTATATTCTTTTCAACATTCCTTTTATACACAAGTGGAGACACATGTACTATTACAAGTTTACAACAATCATACAATATTAATTCAAATTATATAACCGGATCATATAAAGATAAATTCAGACGATGATTAAACGTTAATACTAAAACGAACCACTATAATTTGTATGTCATGGTTTTTACATTTTTTTTTTTTTTACGATACAAAAAGTTAAGGATTTATTGTTTGAATCATTGATGTCTGNCTAGTGCTGTGTTTTTTTTATATTGTTTGTACGTGGAAAGTAATGCTTTAACAGCTCTAAAAATCTTATAATGGGAAGCAGTGATTCAATCTTGGTCCTTACCGCATTGTGGATAACTCTATCTATATTTAAAAATATAAACGTCGGCAACCAAAATAAAAAACATGTATATTCTTTTCAACATTCCTTTTATACACAAGTGGAGACACATGTACTATTACAAGTTTACAACAATCATACAGTATTAATTCAAATTATATAACCGGATCATATAAAGATAAATTCAGACGATGATTAAACGTTAATACTAAAACGAACCACTATAATTTGTATGTCATGGTTTTTACATTTTTTTTTTTTTTTTACGATACAAAAAGTTAAGGATTTATTGTTTGAATCATTGATGTCTGAGATACACATTCTAGTGGTCAAGCCACTAAAATTGGTATTCGAAACATTTCAGATAACAAAATTGATAACACGAGAGTCGAGAAACGTTACTGACCTACCACCACACTAATAAAACTCAATACAATCGATCAATAAAAGATAAATTTACATGAACAAAAATGAGAATCTTTCTATTTTTCTTTTCACTACAACAAATAATAAAGGATAAAAAAAAAGTAATCTAAAGTGCGTGTTTAATTTGCTACAAAATATCAGGTTTAGACAAAGAAGCCCAAATCTTTCATTTTGGTAATCTAAAGCAACAAGACAATTAAATGGAATGGACTCTTTCTTCTTACAGCTATGTCCGAAAAAGCACATGGCCCCAATCCAACCCAACTCACATATAAACAACACACATTTCAAACCCTAGTCAACATTTCTACTTAACCAAGGTTAATATTTAACCGTGGTTTACAATCATCCTCCTCTTTTAACCTCATCTCTCTCACTCTCTGTCTTCTCCACTTCCTCTGCTCCACACTGACAACTTCAAAACTCAAACCGTCTCATCATGGCGGCGTCACAGACCTTCTCACTCCTCGCCTTCGTTTTCTTTCTCCTCGCTTTAGCTTCCACCGTACGTGGCCACAACATCACCCAAATCCTCGCTGATTCTCCTGATTTCTCTTCCTTCAACAGCTACCTTACTCAGACCAAGCTCGCCGACGAGATCAACAGCCGCACGACCATAACAGTTCTCGTCCTCAACAATGGTGCAATGTCTGCTCTCGCCGGAAAACATCCACTCTCCGTCATTAAAAGCGCTTTAAGCCTCCTCGTCCTCCTCGACTACTACGATCCCCAAAAACTCCACGAGCTCTCCAAAGGCACAACTCTCTCCACCACACTTTACCAAACCACCGGAAACGCTCCCGGAAACTTAGGATTCGTCAATATCACCGACCTTAAAGGAGGCAAAGTCGGATTTGGCTCCGCCGCTTCAGGTTCCAAGCTCGATTCATCTTTCACCAAATCCATTAAGCAAATCCCTTACAACATTTCTATTCTCGAGATTGATGCTCCGATCATCGCTCCGGGAGTTTTAACCGCTCCTGCTCCTTCCGCCGCCGTGTCCAACATCACCGGATTACTCGAAAAAGCCGGTTGCAAAACCTTCGCGAATTTGCTCGTCTCAAGTGGAGTACTCAAGACTTACGAATCCGCCATGGAAAAAGGCTTGACGGTTTTTGCACCGTCCGATGAAGCCTTTAAAGCTGAAGGTGTACCAGATCTGACGAAGCTCTCACAAGCTGAGGTGGTCTCGCTCTTAGAGTATCACGCCCTCGCTGAGTACAAACCTAAAGGCTCATTGAAGACTAACAAAAACAATATCACCACATTAGCCACTAGCGGCGCCGGAAAATTCCATCTAACTACCTCAACCTCCGGCGACGAAGTTATTCTCCACACCGGTGTTGCTCCGTCGAGACTCGCCGACACGGTGCTCGACGCTACTCCGGTTGTGATATTTACCGTGGATAACGTCCTCCTCCCTGCTGAGATATTCGGAAAATCTGCATCTCCGGCACCGGCTCCGGCGCCAGTTACCGCACCGACACCATCTCCGGCGGAAGGACCTTCACCAACCGCGGCTTCACCACCGGCTCCTCCGACGGAAGATTCACCGGAAGGTGCTCCTTCAGACTCGCCAACAGGTTCAGCTGCAAATAGTAAGTCGGATAAGGCGGCAGCTGGCGTGAGCACACCGTCGTTGTTCACCGCATTGGTCACAATCGCCGCCGTAGCAGTCTCCGTGTCTCTCTGTTCTTGAAACCTTTTGAATTCTCCGTAATTACGCAATCTGCCACTCCCTTTGTTTTTTTTTTTTTTTAATTTATTTTATTTTCTTCTATTTTTGTGATTCTGTGTTGTTGAGTTTGTAAACCTGGGATTAGTGAGTGAGGTTTATTTTAATCTTTTGTTAATCACATTTGCATTATTGCTTTCAGTGTCATCGAATTTTCTGTGTGTTTAATAATTTTTCTATTTAATTTAACTTCTTTTGAAATGGATTTCTGATGGAAACTTGTAGCCTAGGCTCAAACAACCACTATGGGTAGGACAAAAGTATATAGTTGCATCAAGTTTTCAAGAAAATATGTAACAAAAAATAATAGGTTAAAAATTAGATGTTTTGGTGTTTGATTTAAAGATGTTTTAGATAATTTAAATTTTAGTTGGTAATCCCTGGGGCCAATTTCTTATTTTATAATTCATACTTTTTTTTTGTTTTCAAAAGCAATGATACCTTATTAGCTTCACGGGCTAATAAACGCTATCTTTTCCCGCGAAGCAACGAACAAAGCAAAATTCCCACTTTAAGACTTTACTTTATTTAATTATATAATATTNATAAACGCTATCTTTTCCCGCGAAGCAACGAACAAAGCAAAATTCCCACTTTTAGAACTTTATTACTTTATTTAATTATATATTTATTATACTTTGCTAATCTTTTGCTATTAATGGAACAATGAGAATATTCCATATTTGTGGGTTACAGTAAACGGTATCGTTTCATATGTACAAATGACAAGTCAATTTAAACCAATGAATGGGTCTACATTGTCGAGGGTTGGGAGAGGTGGCCCATTTATATTTAATATGAGATCGAAAAGCCCGATTTCTTTCATGTCTTGTGACACCGACACTTCTCTGAACAACTAACCGTTTTCNATTTTATTTTCTTCTATTTTTGTGATTCTGTGTTGTTGAGTTTGTAAACCTGAGATTAGTGAGTGAGGTTTATTTTAATCTTTTGTTAATCACATTTGCATTATTGCTTTCAGAGTCATCTGATAGTAATATCTTTGTTGAGATCTTTGGTCTTCAGTTATTTTTTCCATTTTTTGATAAAGTACACAATAATGCATTAAACTAAAAGCTACCTATGAAGTTTAAAAATTATTATACTTGGGAATCACTTTATGGTTATAAGTTAATAACAGCGAATTTTTGTGTTTAAATGATTTTTCTATTTAATTTAACTTCTTTTGAAATGGATTTCTGATGGAAACTGTAGGCACAAACAACCACTATGATACAATGGTAGGACAAAAGTTAAGTTAAATAGTTGCATCTAGTTTTCAAGAAAATAATGTAACAAAAAAAAAAAAAGTTAAGAATTAGATGTTTTAGTGTTTGATTTAAAGATGCTTTTTAGATAATTTAAATTTTAGTTGGTAATCCCTGGGGCCAATTTCTTATTTTATAATTCATACTTTTTTTTTGTTTTCAAAAGCAATGATACCTTATTAGCTTCACGGGCTAATAAACGCTATCTTTTCCCGCGAAGCAACGAACAAAGCAAAATTCCCACTTTAAGACTTTACTTTATTTAATTATATAATATTTTTGCTAATCTTTTGCTATTAATGGAACAATGAGAATATTCCATATTTGTGGGTTACAGTAAACGGTATCGTTTCATATGTACAAATGACAAGTCAATTTAAACCAATGAATGGGTCTACATTGTCGAGGGTTGGGAGAGGTGGCCCATTTATATTTAATATGAGATCGAAAAGCCCGATTTCTTTCATGTCTTGTGACACCGACACTTCTCTGAACAACTAACCGTTTTCTTATTACGAGAACACAAACCCTATTGTCCTCAACTCTATAAAACGACGATCGTTTTTTATTTCCATTTAAAGAACGACAGATCGTTTAAACATCAGTCTTCCTCGAGAAGTTTTACAGAGTAAGTGCAGAGAGAGACTCGTGACAACACAAAACCCCTTCACTCAGTGAACTGAATATTAAACAGTTAGGGTTTCAAAATCCCCGCCATTTTTCGCACTTTCTGGAATCGAAGCTTCAATGGCGTCTACGGCGGGTGAACTAGACGAGAGCAAAATTGTATCCGTAGCATCGAACCCGAGCCCGGACATCAAAACGGCTGCTGCTGCATCGCANCAAATGACAAGTCAATTTAAACCAATGAATGGGTCTACATTGTCGAGGGTTGAGAGAGGTGGCCCATTTATATTTAATATGAGATCGAAAAGCCCGATTTCTTTCATGTCTTGTGACACCGACACTTCTTTGAACAACTAACCGTTTCTTATTACGAGAACACAAACCCTATTGTCCTCAACTCTATAAAACGACGATCGTTTTTTATTTCCATTTAAAGAACGACAGATCGTTTAAACATCAGTCTTCCTCGAGAAGCTTTTACAGAGTAAGTGCAGAGAGAGACTCGTGACAACACAAAACCCCTTCACTCAGTGAACTGAATATTAAACAGTTAGGGTTTCAAAATCCCCGCCATTTTTCGCACTTTCTGGAATCGAAGCTTCAATGGCGTCTACGGCGGGTGAACTAGACGAGAGCAAAATTGTATCCGTAGCATCGAACCCGAGCCCGGACATCAAAACGGCTGCTGCTGCATCGCAGATCAATAACCAAAACGACGCTTCTCCATCTCCGTCGCTCAACTCCAAGGATTTGATCGTCTCTGTCGCTGCTAACATCGCCTCTCAGCCGTTACAGAACTACGATCCGAACGTCTGGGGAGTCCTCACCGCAATTTCAAGCAATGCTCGCAAACGCCGGCAGGTTCGGTTCTCTCTTAAAACCCCTAATCTCTCGATTTCATGCTTCTTTGGTGTTAATGTGATTCGCGTCCGAAGTTTGATTTGATGCCTGATCAATGGATTTATAGGGCATAAATATACCTTTGACTTCTGATGAACATTGCTTGGGACGGCTGCCATGTCACGCCAAATATCAGATACAATCGAATTCAGTTAGTGGGAATCACTGTAAGATATACCGTAAGCAGGTAATAGGCAGTGATGGGGATAATACGTCTAGCTGCGATGTATCTGTCTTTGTGAAAGACACTAGGTTAGTGAACGTTTCTCTTGTTTTGCTTTCGCTTCATTTTCTTTGCAATTGTAAAATTTAGGCTTTGATTTGTGTCTCCCCTCTCTCTTTGATCCAGCACAAATGGTACGTTTGTCAATTGGGAGAAATTAGAAAAGAGCAGCCCTGAAATTAGGGTTCAGCACGGTGACATCATATCGTTTGCTGTTCCTCCAGAGCATGGTAAGATAAGTTTTTTGCGCCTTAGCATTGTGAATTCATAGCCATCCTATTATCAGTTGTTTTAGAGCTAAATTGTTAAATAGACTTGTTTTGTTTGGGATACTATACTAGTGTTTCCAGTTTTATGCCCATTTTTCCAGATATATTGACATGTTAACACTAGACGGCTGCATTTTTTCCAGAAAAGTCCTTTGCATTTGTATACCGCGAATTACTTGGAAACAATCTTGCACTTCCCTGCAATAACAGAAAAAGAAAAGCAGGTACCAGTCACAGATTTTTTTTTTTGTCCTAACTTGCCTGCATATATGACCAAAGAATGATACGTCTGATCTGTGATTTTGCTGCTGTGAAGAGGATGTTACTTGTGAAATTAAGAGGCCGAAGGGCATAGGCATTAGTGGTCCTGATGGTCCAATATCTCTGGATGATTTCAAGAGCCTCCAGCGATCTAACACAGTATGATCATCCTCAATTTTGGTGTCCTTTATCAGATATAAATGATTGTATTAACCATGATGTCATTCTAACTCGAAACTTTGGGTCAACAAATCAATATTGTTTGCAGGAACTGAGGAAGCAATTAGAAGCACAGGTGCTTACAATTGACACTCTGCGTAATGAGTCCCGCTCAATTGTGGAGCACCATGAAAGTGTATGTTAAGTTTGTCTTTAAATCTTTGTTGTGGCGGGTGGTGGTTTTTTTTTTTTTTGCGGGTGGTGGTTTTGTTATGTTAAATTGCTGTGTTAAACGATTAAAAACAACAATAATCATGTTTGAGTGTTTGGTGGATTATTTGAGTATCTTAACTGATATATCTTTTCATTTGCAGGAAATAAAACAGATTAAAGAATCCATTGCAAAATCATTTCATAATGAACTGATTGAGCTGCGTGATCTATTAGATACTAAGCAGAAGGAACTGGTGCAGGTCAACAAATTATCAGCTGAACAAAAGAATTCCATAGATGAACTTGGTGAGAGAGTAAGCGCTTCTTTGCAATCTCTCAGTGAAGCAAATGAAATAATTAAAAGGTAAACGGAATGCTTTTCCCATGTTGTTTTGTTATTCTTAGGAACATATTTAATGCAAGTATCATGACAAGTTTAATTTACCTGTCCCAACAATGATCTGATTAAAATATGTGTTAATTGTCCAATAAAAGGAAGTATCCAAGTTAGAGGTAGACATCTCAGAGAGTGAAAGCTTTGAAATCGATTATATGAGCTGTAAGGCAGAAGACACTTCGAACTGTTTCACTTCGATCTTTTTTGGCAACAGCATATAGCTCAAACATATATATACACTGCTTCTTTTGGAAGTCAATTGGCACTTCAAACTGTTCACTTCTTTTTTGGAAACAACATATAGGTTAAGCATCTATATACATTGCTTCTTTTGGTAGTCAGTTTGGTCTGTGAGTATAAACTGTTTCTTGTTCAGATGGTTTTCTTCATATTGAGTTGTAGACCTTTCTAAAAAAACTTATGTGGCTATGCTTTCATGGCCTGATCATTGCAAATATGTAACCCTAAGAAAAAATTACATATTGCTTTCAGTCAAAAGGCATCTATAGCT
>OVBW01001280.1:0-11763 GCA_900406355.1 Erysimum pusillum | reverse complement strand
AAAAAAAAAAAAAAATCTGTGTAAAAACATGAAGAATATTGAGGAGAGTACTTGCAAATGCTCCAGTTCTTGAGATTAACTCCATCACTCGCATGAAGAGACTTCTGAACATCTGCTCTGTTGTAAAATATTCTCGCGTAATCATCTAAGCACGGATCATATCCACCCATGAGCCTCGGTGGCATCTAAGGCATCCGAACAAAAAAAGAAATTTCTCAAGTTTCAACTTATAGCTTTCTAATTAATTTAAGAAGGCTTTATGTTATTATACACGTACCCTCTTGGAGCTAATGCGAGAATTTGTTTTGAACTGCGCTGAATCAAAGTAAGACGATCGTGCAGAATCTCCTATGCAAACTGAGGTATAGATGCTATAGATATCTATCTCGTGGTACTGCTTGAGTACCTCTGCTACGGCCTCATTGCACTCATCGTTGCTCCAAGTAGTATCGCTGCTAAAATTGCACGTCCTGGTTATGATCCTATGCGTCTCGTCCGATATCACTGCATGGCTCCATGCGTAGTCCACCCAACCTCTCCAATCTTCTGCATCTGATGTTTCAGGATTTCCCAACTATATATCAAAAACAAAAATGCAGTGGGTCTTCTAAGCCGAATTTTATACTTATCACATGACTTGCAACAATCATGTTTTTTTATAGTAGATGCATGAANGTCTTCTAAGCCGAATTTTATACTTATCACATGACTTGCAACAATCATGTTTGTTTATAGTAGATGCATGATACTACTAAACCACATTTTCCCTTGGTTTATTTGGTTTGATAATTGATATTTTTGGGCTAAAGATGAGAATTTACACTTTGTATAGCTAGACGTACCAAAATACCCTTAAGGTTGATGTGAAGCGATGAACCATTCTTCTTGTTATTGTTATCGTACACAACCTCTGCTAGCTCGGGTACGTATTTTCCTGGAAAATATATTTACATTCACAAAAAATTAAAATTCGTCGATAAAATGAGTTATACTACAAGTAAGAAAAAGGTGTGCAATATTAGTTACCTGCATAACTTTCACCCGCAATATAGAACGTACTTTCTTTGTGTTCTGGGAATTTCTCGAACCAGTTGCAAAGAAAAGTGTATGCGTCTCTTGCTGATCGTAGCACAAAAACAAAAAGAAAAGAGAATGAAGCATATAGTTATGTTTATCAAGTACGTACGTACTACTATATTATAATCCTCGTCTAATTAAGGACAGCGACTGTAGATAATATATATGTGTGAGTGTATTATTATAATAATGGACTAGTAAAATATTATAAAAAAATAATGGACCTACCTGTAAAGTCATCGCCAAGTTTTTGATAATCGCTACTAGTGTTTGAATACGAAAAGCCAACACCGACGGGAGATTCTAAAAACAGCATGTTGGCCTCTGCATCAGCAGATCAACCTTTTTACATCATTTATTGTCATTTTCATTTACATATAAAAGTTGTGATGCTAAGAAAACTATATAAAAACAAAAAAGATTACCTTTATTCCATGCGTATGGATTAAAGTTAAGTCCGTTTCCGTTGGTGTCCACGAGAAAAGGACCAATTTCTTGTGTTGCTCCATATCCCACAGAAGAACAACCTGGACCTATATATACATTTTATACAAAAAGTGTCCTCCCATGAGAAAACATCCAAAATATAACAAATTAACACGACGTTTTATTGTATGAGCTTTGATTAGTTGGAGGAAAAAATCCTAGTGAAAATAGTTTTTTTTTTTTTTTTTTGAAATTTTAATATACGGAATAGTTTAACGACTGAGTGACAAAATTTTCTTTTATATTTGACGTCGGTATGGTGAAATAGGAAACGGATAAACATATAGTATGATCCTCCAGAGTATGTACTGATAAAGATATATTGGTAGAATCACATGTTATCAATCAGAATGAAAATAGAGAGAATATAAAATAGTTGTTGATGCATGCATGAATATAAATCAAATGATTGAGTTACCTCCATTAAGCCAGAGGACTAGAGGTTTCTCTTTGGGGAGATCCATGGCCTCAAAGAACCAATAAAACATAGCTCTTCCGTTGGATTCATCCACAGGGACATAACCGGCATAATGTCTGAAACTCACATCAGGTTGTCCAGGCAAATCTGTCACTAAATCTTGCTCATTGGCCAACAAGCTCCTTTTCGGGCTATCAAACCGGTGTTGTCTAGTGCATAAAACCACCGGGGCTAATATTAAAAGAGTGCTAAAACACAAAGAAGAAAATAGATTAAATACGTTCTTGGTGTGATAATCCATTTGAGGTATAATTTGTGAAGACAATCAAGAATTGTATTGAAATGATATGAAAGATCTAAGACTTGGATGTCTATTTATAAGCTAAGATCATGAGATTTTTGTTTGCTTTATTTTTTTTAATTAAAAGTTATTTAAGTGGATATGGAAGAATAGTCCTATGTGGCAATTGGTGGCTTTTATTTGTTCAGTTCGTCGAATAATTTAAAAACTAAGATTTATAGGGACAAATTCGAGAGAATTCGTATACTTGACTTATATAGAGTGGATGAGGGCACTTTCTTTTTTGATGGGTTTGAACCACGTCATGGCCAAAAGTAATACAAATTTAATTAATATATTATTATCCTATTAACCTAAGAAAATTGGCGGATTGATCGACCCCACAATAGCATAAGCTTAACTAATAATGAAATATATATATAGGAAAATTGGAAGATATATATACTTGTATATTGGTTAGTAAACGCTCACTCGTACTACTTGGGATGCACATATGGTCTATATGTATATACTTTAATAATGTATCGCCCACTAAAACCGAAGTCAAATTATGTATGTACTTAATTAGTAGCTGTGCAGGTTCGTAATAAGTCCACATTTATTAGGATTCTAAGCAATAACTTATATAATAACCAACATTATATCTATCAATACTATTTTAAAATATTTAAAGGTAAAAACCCAGTAAATAGAATCATGAAAATATTTTCATTTCCAATTTAAATCTTCAAAAAAATAGTTTCACTTCCAGTAAAAATGATGTTTCATTTGAGCCAAATTGTGGTGGAGTAGTAGCTCCCGCGTGAGGTATGAAATTTTCTTATGGCCTTTTTTGAAATTTTTTATATATCGCAGTTTAACGATTCGTAAACGTTTTTAGTGGTAAGAATATCCGAAATTTTATGGGCTCCAAAGATTAATCTGGATTTTGGTTTAACCAAAAAAATTCTGACTAACACCAAGAATTTTATCTAGCCGAGGATAGTGGGATGGTTAAACGATATACCGGTTGAGTTACTTATGCCAAGTTATATTTAAATTTTGGTTTGGTAAAACCGAAATAATCTTCTTTTCTAATTGATANTAGCCGAGGATAGTGGGATGGTTAAACGATATACCGGTTGAGTTACTTATGCTAAGTTATATTTAAATTTTGGTTTGGTAAAACCGAAATAATCTTCTTTTCTAATTGATAGAGTTAGCTTTGCTGCACTTAAATTATATGTTTAGAAATAAAACTGATTAATTTTACTAAATGCAGACCAACAAAAGTATTTATTAAGTAATATGTTATATGTTGCATTAATTTTGCAGAGACAGTGAGTTTTTTTTTTTTTTTTTTCTGTGGTGAATTTTTTTTCTTTCTTTTTTTGGTGAAGTACAGACACACTGACACAGTGAGTTGAAAAGGAACTATATATGAATAAGATTATAAGATCAATTTTTACCAGAAATAAAAAAGATTATAAGATCAAGTTTTACGAACCAATATATCCATCATCAAAATTCATGAAACTAACGAATAACTTCTCACAACGATCGCTAACGTCATAGACTCGTACGTAGGTTATATATGATGCGGATATTCTTATAAAAAAGAAGATGATTTATTTCTTTACAAAAAAAAAAAGAAAAGAGAGACATGTCACGTTGCAACATCTTTGAGCAAGGACTGACTGCTGAGTGTTGAGAGAAAGGCAAATGGAGAGGATATATTCCAAATTGATGGTGCCCTTTTTTTTTTTGTGCAAAACTACTGATTTCCATTCATTCAAAGTAGCTCAAAGAACACATAATAGGATACAAGGATCCAAGAGTTTAAAACATAACATAGATGGGCATTCCCCAATGCCATAAAAAGATAGAGATAGTAGATCGATCTAAATTCCATGAGAGCTTTGAGACAAAGGCTAGATAGCGTTTTGCCACATGTGAGATCACAGTTAGTCGAAAAATCTTCCACGAACGAGTCGGTGGATGACAAGATGGTCACTGTCAATAGGAGACAAGGTGACGTTGAAGAAGAAACCAAAGCCGTGATTCTCGCCGGCGCGAGGAGACCTACACGAAGTAGTACAACGGCAAGGATTCGGTTGACTATGGTTTTATAGTCGGTTGCAGCTTGCTTTAGGATACAAATCGGAGATTCAAGTTTTCTCCGACAAGATAGATTCGGGAACATTAGATCATAGCTCTTCAAGCTTTTGGAATCAAACCTCATACCCATATTGAAGACTAATATCAGGGTTCTCATGATTGGATTGTAAAGCCATAGCAACGAAATCGAATTATCTCTCAATTGGTGTCTTCGGCCAGTGAGAGCGAGATATCGACATAAGCGTTGACTAAGGATCGACAAAAGAAAACGTGGGACAAACCTGGTTTTTAATTCTGGATCGTAAATGGGCTTGTGCTTCATAAGGCCTAATGGGCCGCTTGTTGTTGAAAAGCCCAACAAAGGAAACCCTAGTTTCCTGTTGGCTGAGCAAAGCGAGAGGTGAGTGCGGCGGCATATCGATGAGGAAGACATCTCCGGTAAACGTAGAGTCGGCGTTTGCAAGCAACGAACATAGATTAAGGCTGAGCCGGAGAGCCAAGAAATCTTATCTTTTTCTGTGAGGAGATCTGTTGCCGAGAAGGAGGAGTCGCCGTGCGCCGTCGACGTCCCCACTGGACATGGCGCATCTGACGGTCCAAGAGGGAAGTCTCTTGCCATCAACGAAGCCCAGCGTGGGAGTTCTTCAAGGCTGAACCAAAAACCAGATCGAGAGAGTTGTAGAGCGATTGATTTCAGATCTACTCTTTGTAATTTATCGCAAGATTTCATAAGGTTTTGGATTGTCGGATCCGATAAGTTTGCTGCACGAATAAGGTGGTGGAAGGGAGTCGCCGGAAACCACCTCCGTTCTTTGTCGCTGACTGTTGAAGGGCCGCCGAGATATGTTGAGTTTCTGAGGGTTCGAGAGGGTTTAACAAAAGAAAAAAATTTGGGGAAAAACTTCAAAAAGAGAGAAACAAAAAGTTTGCAGAAACGAAACAGAAGCAAAGTCGAGATGGTGAAATCCCGACGTCGGCGAGCAAAAGCTACGCCGACGTCGGAAAACTTGATCAGAATAGGTGCCTTGATAATTGTGCCCGAGAGAGAACTTGGCTTTTTGTTATTTGTCTTTTGATGGTGCCCTTTAATTTTAAGTTTATAGAGATTTTTCTATGTATATGTAAAAAAAGAGTTAAATAAATTCATGGGAACCTCATCATTAGCAAAGTCGAAAGATGTAGTTTTGTGGCGAACCTTATGCGTTTTGTGATTCNACCTCATCATTAGCAAAGTCGAAAGATGTAGTTTTGTGGCGAACCTTATGCGTTGTGATTTTTGAATTCAATTCGATGTACTAATCGTTTTAAGATAGCTAATTAATTTAATGGTGAAGATCTAAATCATCTAGAAATAAATCAAGTATTGGCCTTTCTTGTCTCCACTATAATAGTTTCCACGAGAGGAATTGAACCATGGAGTCTAAGAACTTTAGCACACATCCACTATGCCACTACACATGGAATAATAGTTGTTTAATCATGTTGTCAAAACTAAAATGGATTTTCAATTGATTTATACACTTGACCGTTATATAGTTCACCTGATAACCGTAAGTATGCATACATGTTTACTCTTGCATAGTTCAAATTGACAGCTGTGCGTCTCGGCAATAGTTTAAAATTTTAAATACATGTTTAGAAGATTATAAGANTTACTCTTGCATAGTTCAAATTGACAGCTGTGCGTCTCGGCAATAGTTTAAATACATGTTTAGAAGATTATAAGAAAAAAATAATAAGCAAAAGAAATGTGTTTTTGTTGAATGGTTATGACATGGAATCCAACTTTCTTTGATGAGGAATGAGAGGGAAATCATGTCCGGATTTATATATGTTACGTTACATAATGAATATACATATTTTTTGTATATAGTTGCTCTATTTTTTTGTCTTTTTGTTGGGAAGGTAATGTCTATATGTATATAAAAATGTTAATAGAGGAATGAGACATATAGTGTAAGAATTGCATGCTCGATGAACATTAATTTATTTTTGTATATATCAAGAAACGGTTCATGTCATGGATAGCTTTCTTGCTGTCTATTTGCATATGCGAATATAGAGCATTTGCAGAAACTTTTAATTTTGTAGCTTATTTTCTAAAAAGGGTTGCTATTTCGAATTTTTTTGAAGAACTTAATATATCTGAAAAATAAGACATGGTTCATTTTTGAACTTTTGCTAAATTCAAGATAGTAAGTATCCCATTGTCATAATATTTAGAACAAAATAGCGCACATAAAAATATATATATGAAATTTCGTTTGCTAGTTAAATCGTTAATTCGTTATTCAATCACTTTTTTGAAAATAAGCAAGTGGTCAGTAATACTCATTTCTGTTTTTATTCTTATCTAACCCAGGTTTGAACATGATTCTTCTCATAGAAAGGAGTACAATATGATCATTGGGTCCCGATGACCAAAAAAAAAAAAAAAAAGCTCAATCCCTTTTTTAATATGGAATGTCTCGATTTTAAAAAATAATGTATGGATTGCCCAAAAAAAAAAAAAAATAATAATAATAATAATGTATGGTTGAATGATATCTCAATTATAAATACTCTATTAATTCTTCCTACTTGGATCCCTTGCATCGGTGAATGGCCATTAGCTAGAACTTATAAGTTATATTACTATAATAGGAGCTAATGATTTATCTAATCACCTTCAAATAGTTGCTATTCTAATTTTTATATCAACGCAAATAGAAGGTAGAAAAACGAAAGTTTGTATGTTCAATATGGGGACCTCTTAACTGTTAGACCAGACTCCATAAATCCATATTGGCCAATAGATGTCCACTTATATGATTCTTAGAGCTATGGATACCCACTTAACTATGATTATCATTTAAATGTGCAATTGTAATAACCTTATTGGCCACAAGATTTTGGGGATATGTTTCTAGACAAATTGTGAATCGGTCAGTGTATTCTTTAATTATCTAGGACAAAGACATCCCACAATAAGACACGCGTTGAGATACTATTGATGGATCATTTTAATTTTTGGTAATGTGAAGTCTATATTGATGAATCATTTGATAAGGAAAAATCAAGAAAACGATAAGGGCCGGGAGTTAATATTTTACCATCTAATTAGAGGTTTCATAACTAAATCTCCTACTAGTTGATGACTTATTATAAGACTCGTTGTTAACTAACCTATGAGATAGTTTTGGTTTGTAAATCATCAGACATCGCCTAAGTAAGTTTGATTGATTCTTATGAGGGTGACTTCGTGGAAAAACTGTAAAGACTAAATAGTGCTTCGGAAAAAATAACTTTGTTAGGTGGGATGTACATATCTTTGAAATTAAGATAATTTTTTGTTGACTTCAAGTACCTACGTAGTTTCCTGATTTTTATCTAAATACCGTATGTATTGTTCGTTAATCATTGTTATATATATTGATGGTTTGGGATAATATTAGTATTATTGGTATTGAAATTATAATATTTTCTTGTTCCTGGCCAAATAATTTTGTGTCAAAATAATTCAAAATTAACTTAAACAAGAACAAGTAAATAATCTATATTACAAGAGTTTGAGCTCACCATTCTGATACGCCTCTTAAAAATTACTTCAAACTCACCTGTAAAAACAATTGATGTTGAATATGTAATATATAATTGATCTCATTTTACATTGTTAATTTTAATTTGACTTTAGAGTGTTTTTTTACCCTGCTACTCTTAGTTATGGGGTAGTTCATACTATTATATACCAAAATTTTGATCTTTAGCTTAAGCTTTCTCTTTCCATATGATTTGGTATTTTCGATGGAAAAAAACCAGCCAAGAACTACGTATGATTCATGTTAGCAGAAAAAATGTCACCTTGGTTTCATTCAATTTCTTACTGGTACAGACATTGGACTGATCCCATCATTATATAGATAGATTTATAGATATTTAACTAGTTCGATAGACACAAGTTTATCCATAAATTCATTTTACTGAAAGAAAAAGAAAAAGTAAGATTTATCCATTGACAAAGGAACATAAGCAGAGAAATTAATTAGATTATTAATGCTAATGTTGTATATAATGCGCACTAAATGAGAGAGAAGATGAAATGTTATAATATCGTCACTATTAAAGATAGAAGGTATAGGTTCCACCTTTTTCAATAAGTACTTGAAGGATTATAGGAGCATATGGAATCTAAACACAGTACTGCTAGTCTACTAGTGACTATACAAGAGTTGTAATCCTCATCAATTGGACCCATCTAGAAATTCTTAGGTTCTATGCTACTTTCTTTGGCCATTCTTATGACAGAACCCGGATTTATTACATTATTCGACGATATATTTATTCGTATTCTCTTAGTCGTCATATTCATAATATTAGGTTTACCAGTGTCGAGTGCTAGAAAGAAGTTAAGCGACAAACTTGTTTTTTTTTTTTTTTTTTTTGTGTGTTAAATTAATTTTTTGGATTAAATATTTCACCTGGTTTTAGTAGACGCCAAATTTCTTAAGATTGGTACTGTAAATTTCAGAGCGGACAAAAATACCAACTGACACATTCGAACTCGGCTCCGGTTGACACGGCTGTCCACATATCCAAAGGAAACTCGTGAATTTTAAAGATTTATACTCTACTGTGCGAGTCTCCATGCAGAAAAACTAAAAAGAGAGTTTTTTTTTTCTTGGTCGACTAACAGAGATATTTACATAACACGTACTGAGAGATAACTTTGCAAGATAATAGATGAGTTGGCATACCATTGGATGGGACATGGATTAGATGAATTCCAACTTCACTAGTATGGTCAAAGTACTATTGCTAAAATCTCACTTTTTACCAGTGATTCTTATCCATCCAAGGATTGAAAGTGCGCATAACATAAGTTTATTTGAAGGCTTTTTGACTATATCCACTCTCCCACAAACAAACACGAGAAATTTTAGGTTATGGAATGATTGGAATCTTTTATTGAACACTTTTTTCGTTTGAAGTTTGAGTATTTGTGTAGATCGTTGACAAGAAAATTTATTCAAATAAAGCTCTAAAAAAACTCTTATCATTATTTATTAACGTAGGATATTACATAAACATATTTGAATTATTATTTCTTGTATGGTTTTAGTTATTATAATAATAATAAACAAATAGGCAAAATTATTTTGGTTCTAACAGTCAAGAGATTTGATCAGTTATGTTTTGGGATAGTAGTTGTTAACTTGTAAACATGTTTTTCAGAAGTATTATTTTTATTTTGATTCAAGCTAGTAAAATGTATCATGTATGTGCCATTTAATATGCATAAAAGAAGGAGCATAGTCTAATTTAATAAAAATGAATTATAAAAACCGAATGGAAACTATACTCTTGGGGCATAAACTGTAAATTAATTATGTAGGTGCAGAGAATCGTTGTTCCTCTCCTTCTCTGCAATAATCGTAATGATTTTTCTTTTCTTTCACGCGCTTGAAATTGGCTATGCGTGTGCACACGCGTTTGTACGGAGCATGAAGTTGTTGATGAAGACACTTTTGTTGTCTTCAGTCTTTTTCCCCATGTCGAAACATTGTCTGAAACTTGTCGTTGGGCTTTAGTTGCTACTTGCAGACCCAACTCGTTTTCTTCTTTGAAGCCCAAATTACTTTTTCTTTTGGATAGGAGGACTTTTTGTTTTGAATATTGTTCCAAATTCCAAATTATAATATTCATGGAAAAATCTAAAACTTTGACTTTTCCAAACGCAAAATCAGCGAAACCCAAAACGAAAAGCAAACGCCACAAACCCTTAACTCAAAACCACTGATCAGAAACCACAAGAACTCAAAGTCTCAGAAAAAAAACAACCAATCTCTTTCTCTCCTCGATGTCTGATCACCAGCTTGAAACAGAGATCAACTTCTGGGGAGAGACTTCAGAGGAAGACTTCTTCAATCTCAAGGGCATCATCGGCTCCAAATCTTTCTTCACTTCCCCTCGAGGTCTCAACCTCTTCACACGTTCATGGCTTCCTTCCTCCACCTCTCCGCCACGTGCTCTCATCTTCATGGTCCATGGCTACGGCAATGACGTCAGCTGGACTTTCCAATCCACTGCCATCTTTCTCGCTCAGATGGGATTCGCTTGCTTCGCTCTCGACATCGAAGGTCATGGCCGATCTGACGGCGTCCGCGCCTACGTTCCTTCCGTTGATCTCGTCGTCGATGACCTCATCTCTTTCTTCAATTCGATTAAGCAGAATCCTAAATTTCAGGGATTACCTCGGTTTCTCTACGGAGAATCAATGGGCGGCGCGATTTGTCTTTTAGTCCATTTCGCTGATCCGTTAGGGTTTGATGGAGCGGTTCTTGTTGCGCCAATGTGTAAAATCTCAGACAAGGTGAGACCTAAATGGCCGATTGATCAGTTTCTGATTATGATCTCTAGATTCTTGCCGACTTGGGCGATTGTTCCGACGGAAGATCTGTTGGATAAATCGATCAAAGTGGAAGAGAAGAAACCGATTGCTAAGAGGAATCCGATGAGGTACAGTGAGAAACCGAGGCTAGGTACAGTAATGGAGCTACTTAGGGTTACGGATTACTTAGGGAAGAAGCTAAAAGATGTAAGCATTCCCTTCATTGTTTTGCACGGAAGTGCAGATGCTGTCACTGATCCTGAAGTGAGCAGAGAGTTATACGAAGATGCCAAAAGCAAAGACAAGACTTTGAAGATCTACGATGGGATGATGCATTCGATGTTGTTCGGTGAGCCCGACGACAACATTGAGATTGTTCGTAAGGATATTGTTAGTTGGTTGAATGATAGATGTGGTGGAGACAAACCCAAAACCCAGGTTTGAATTCATTGTCTGTCTGATTCTCTCATTATTGCTGTAATGTTTGTATAGTCATATATTATCATGGAACGATATTGGGGTAACTGACTAGATATTGATATACAGATCAATCATATTGTTCATGCAGATTTTTCTTACAATATACAAAGCAGAGCTAACTTTTTTCTAGTTCCTTCTTTGCATAAACCTATAGTTAGTTCAAAAGATTTCTTCTGCTAAAGAGCTGCACAAACCCGGAAAACCCTATATTATATGTACCTGAGTTTGTCAGAAGAGCTTCGATAGGACTGAGCTCTCATGTATCTGCCATGAACAGATAGTTTAAGTCCTCCACAGAGAGATGCGATTGGCCACTACCCTTTTCATCTTCTCCAAATGCAGAAGCAACCATCATTCTCTTCTTTTGCTGTGGCATTTTAATGTTTGTGAGTATAACTTAGCCAGTAGAACCTATATCATAAAATCATTGCAGAAATGACAGACCTGAAGGGCCAATATGCGATCTTCAACTGTATCTTTTACTGCGAACCGCACCACTTTTACTGGTCGTGTCTGTCCAATACGGTGTGCTCTGTC
>OVBW01001278.1:0-15753 GCA_900406355.1 Erysimum pusillum | reverse complement strand
TTTGAATGTTGCTCTGTGCCATAAGAAGTAAATATTAACGAGTATATCTTACATTTTAAAACAACTAAAGAGTTAATTTTTCTCTGGGATTCAGGCGGGTCTAACTGCTGAGGAAACAGCGAAGAAGGAGCCTGATGATGCGGAAAAAATGCAGGTTTTAAATTTCTGACAATTTTAAATTTATCTAGTTGGTTGGCTTTTAGTTAGGGAATGTAGATGACATTGTTGTGTGTTTGTTCCGGACGCAGATGACTGATGCAAGATGCTCGAGATGCAATCTATTGAAGGTTGGCTTGAGAGATATCATCCAAGCTGGGCATGGAGATCGCTATCAGGTTCTTATGCTTTCCATATTACGCAATCTATCCTTGAATAAATACAATTTGCTAAAACTGAAATATATAAAAAAGATGTGTGTATATAAGCCAGGTACATCATATAACATCATGATCATCTTCTCATACTGTGCAATTCCGTGAATCCTAATAATCACATTCTGATTCTGTTTTTGCATGTAGCTGGAGTGTGTTGATTGTGGCTATTCCTGGTATGCCTCAAGAGATGAGGTATCAACGCTGACTATAGGCATAGAAAAACCTGCCCAGGTCACAGAGAATGGGGATACTGAGAAGAATTTGACCAGTCCTCGCGAAACTGAGAAACCAAAAGATGAAGCCTTGAAGACCAATGACTCAAATGCTGACAACAATCCCGAAGCCTCCAATAAACCAGAGTAAAGTGTTTCCAACTTTCGACCATATATGTCTAGAGTTTCGGGTATGAAATTGAACTGGGTTTCATTTTAACTGCTGATTAACCTTAGAGTTAAGTGGGGTAAAGCTTATTATAACAAAAAAACTAAGAGTTTGGTTTGGGCATATACCAATTGTCAATTTATCTTTATTTCCCTGTACTATCTTTAATTGTCTCTTTGTCTTATTTCCATATAATCTATCATGGTCTCTCTTGTCTCATAAGCTTCATGTCTTGTGCTCAAAGCCTTACTTATAACACTTCATGTCTTGTGCTCAAAGCCTTACTTATAACACGAGTGCATGACTGTCCTAATATGACCGTCACTAACATCATTCACTTCATGTTCTTCATAACCCTTTTCTTTTATCATCTTGCCTCTCCAACACCGCCAGAATATGCCCATTTCCAAATTTTCTACCTTTTGACAGATTCGAGATTTGGGTATTTAATTCGTGTGCCATTATCTCATCTTGTAAGATAGAAGTTACCCAGCCATTGTGTGTGTGTGGCAAGCTATTTTGCTTTCCATTACTGGCGTCCTTGCAATGAGACACTTCATAATATTAGACTCCATTGACACCAAAACTACGATATTAAGATATATAGGTTTTATAAGAGCATCTTTGAGATTAAACAAATACATTTAGGTGGAGAGAGAAGGAGACTTGAAAAGAGCATAGCTAGTGTCTTTTATAAGAGCATCTTTGAGATTAAACAAATACATAATGTACTATTGTTTTGGGTCTAGTGACTTTTGTCTCTTTGATTTTTATCAACGGCTAGTGACTTTTGCAATTGTTTTTTCTCCTGATAGTTTACTCGGTTTCTGTCCTTAATTTAAATGTGTTATTGAATGGACCGCCAAAAGTACGAAGTTAAGATATATCTAAAACTTTTATAAGACATCTGTGAGGTTAAACAAAGAGTCTTGCGTGGATAGAGAAAGAGACTTGAAGGTGTTTAAAAAAAGAGAGAGAAAGAGACTTGAAAGGAGCATAAGCTTTGAGATCTCAGATTCAAATTTTCGTCTTCTTTTTCATCTTCATCTTCTTCTCAATCTTGTAGTATAGGACCATGGAATCTGAGGGAGTGTCACTACCGTTGATCCACGAGCATGTTATGATGCCTTGGAATGATCTGCGTAAAGGTGATTGTTGTGGACGCTTGGAAAGTGTCAGTGTTGGCTATTACTGCAAAAGCTGTGACTTCTTTGTTCACAGGACCTGTGGCGAGTCCTCTGAATATCTTGAACACCCATCTCACTCCATCCACACTCTTAAGCTTCAAAGTGGACCAGGCCATTTCTGTGATTTATGTAGAAGGAGTATTGTGAATCTATTCTATCATTGTGAGATATGTGACTTCGCTTTGGATCTAAACTGTGCCAAGTACCCACCACCAGATGTTATTGATATTTCCGAGACGCATCACCACAAACTCACCCTTCTCGAGGACAAGGAGCCAATCCAGTTTGATTGTGATGCTAAATGTGGCAATGATGGTTATGGGTTTCCTTACAAATGCAATGAATGTGATTTAGCCTTCCATATGGAGTGCGTATGGAATCCGTCGGAGGCAAAAAAACCGTCAGAGGTAAACCACTCATACCATCCCTTACACCCTCTTAAGCTCAAAACAGGTCACCCACCGGAATATTCTGATGGAAAATGTCGTATTTGCGCAATAAAGGTTGATGGTAGTTTTTTTTATCACTGTTCTGCTTGTAACTTCACCTTGGATATGCGTTGTGTTGTAAACCCACCACCACAATCTGTCATGGATTTGAAAGCTCATGCTCACCAACTCATCTTCCGCCCAAGACTTGATTCTTTTACATGTAATGCTTGCGGGTTGAGTGGAGATCGAAGCCCTTACATATGTGTTCAATGTGATTTCATGATACATCAAGAGTGTCTTGCCCTTCCACGCCTCATAAACATCAATCGGCACGATCACCGTGTTTCACGCACTTCTGTTCTTGGTGTTGTGAATTCTGTATGTGGAGTTTGTCGCCAGAAGGTGGATTGGACTTGGGGTGGGTATTCTTGTCAGAGGTGTCCGCAATATGTTGTTCATTCGAAATGTGCTACTAGAATGGATGTGTGGAACGGGAAAGAGCTCGAAGGAGTACCTGAAGAGATAGAAGATATAGAGCCATATGTGGTAATAGATGACAACATAATACAACATTTCAGCCACAAAGAGCATTACCTAAGATTCCACGTTAATGGTCTTCTATGGGAGGAAAACAAACGGTGCAGCGCTTGTAGTCATCCCAGTTGTCTCCAATCCTTCTACAGCTGTATTGATTGTGATTTCATTCTTCATCAAAACTGTGCTGAATCTCCTAGAAAGAAATGGCATATGCTACACAATGAACGACTTGCTTTAGTTACAAGCGTGGACAATTACTTTTTATGTGGAGCTTGCCATAGAATCTCCAATGGTTTCATGTACCGATATGGGTATAAGACGTTAGATCTTCTGTGTTGTTCAATTTCTGAGCCGTTTTTCCATCCAAGCCATCCCAAACATCCCTTATATTACATTCCACAAGATGAAATAAAACAATGCAATGGTTGCAACGACGAGGAAGGTCCTATGCTTACGTGCATTGAAATTGGTTGTGAGTTTGTCTTATGCTTCCATTGCGCCACTTTACCACAAGATGTAAAGCATAGAGTAGATGATCATCCTCTCTCACTATGCTATGGCGAAAAGGCAAGTGGCAAATACTGGTGTGACATATGTGAGAAAGAAACGGATCCAAGGACATGGTTCTACACGTGTAAAGATCACCGAGCTAGTTTGCATACAAGGTGCGTGCTGGGAGACTTTACAGGGCTCAAGCCAAGAAGCACACTAGAGCTTTTGGACAAACCATATGAGGCGGTGCTCAATAATAGTGTATCTCGTCCATTTTGCAGGGTGTGTGGGTCATATTGCATGTACCCTATCATCTTGAAGATGCTTGGAATCTCAGATCTATACATTTGCTCTGTAGATTGCACATACAGAATATCAGAATCTACGATATTAAGATATATCTAAAAGTTTTAATATAAGAGTATCTTTGAGATTAAACAAAGACTTTTAGGTGGAGAGAGAAGGAGACAAAGAGCATAGCTTTAATGTACTATTGTTACGGGTCTAGTGACTTTTGTCTCTTTGTTTTTTTATCAACGGCTAGTGACTTTTGCAATTGTTTTTATCCTTAAACAGTTCTGTCCTTAATTTAGTTATATAATTGTTATTGAATGGACCGCCAAAAGTACGAAGTTAAAATATATACTAAAAGTTTTATAAGACAAAGAGTTTTGAGTGGATAGAGAAAGAGACTTGGAAGGAGCATAAGCTTAGAGATCTCATATTCAACTTTTTTTCTTCTTCATCTTCATCTTCATCTTCTTCTCAATATTGTAGTATACGACCATGGAATCTGAGGGAGTGTCACTACCGTTTATCCACAAGCATGTTATGATGCCTTGGAATGATCTTCGGAAAGGTGATTGTTGTGGACGCTGTGAAGGTGGCGGTGATGGCTATTACTGCAAAAGCTGTGAATTCTTTGTTCATAGGACATGTGGCATGTCCGCTGAATATATTGAATATCCATCTCACTCCATTCACACTCTTAAGCTTCAAAGTGAACCACACCATTTCTGTGATTTATGTGGAAGGAATGTGAATCTATTCTATCATTGTGAGATCTGTAACTTCGATGTGGATCTATACTGTGCCAAGTACCCACCACCAGAGGATATTGATATTTCCGAGACGCATCACCACAAGCTCACCCTTCTCAAAGAAAAGATCGAGTTTGATTGTGATGCTAGATGTGGCAATGATGGTTATGGGTTTCCTTACAAATGCAATGAATGTGATTTAGCCTTCCACGTGGATTGCGTATGGATTCCATCGGAGGTAAAATACCCGTCAGAGGTATACCATTCTTACCATCCCTTACACCCTCTTAAGCTCCAAACAGGTCAACCACCGGACTATTCTGATGGTAAATGTCGTTATTGCGAACTAAAGGTTAATGATATAATTTTTTATCATTGTTCTGCTTGTAACTTCAGCTTGGATATGGGATGTGTTTTATACCCACCACCACAATCTCTTCTGGATTTGAAAGTTCATGCTCACCAACTCATCTTTCGCTCAAGGCTTGATTCTTTTACATGTAATGCTTGCGGGTTGAGTGGAGATCGAAGCCCTTACATATGTCTTCAATGTGATTTCATGATATATCAAAAATGTCTTTCCCTTCCACGCCTCATTAACATCAATCGGCACGAACACCGTGTTTCACGCACTTCTGCTCTTGGGGTTGTGAATTCTGTATGTGGAGTTTGTCGCCAGAAGGTGGATTGGATTTGGGGTGGATATTCTTGTCAGAGGTGTCCTCACTATGTCGTTCATTCGAAATGTGCTACCAGAAATGATGTGTGGAACGGGAAAGAGCTCGAAGGAGTACCTGAAGAGATAGAAGATATAGAGCCATATGTGGTAATAGATGACAACACGATGCAACATTTCAGCCACAAAGAGCATTACCTAAAATTCCACGTTAATGGGTTTCTCTGGGAGGAAAACAAGCGGTGCAGCGCTTGCACCTATCCCATTTGTCTTCAGTCCTTCTACGGCTGTACTGATTGTGATTTCATTCTTCATCAAAACTGTGCTGAATGTCCTAGAAAGAAAAGGCATGTGCTACACAATGAACGGCTTACTTTAGTTACAAGCGTGGCCAAATTATTTCGGTGTTTGGCTTGCTATAGAGTGTCCGATGGTTTCATTTACCAGTGTGGGTATATAAATTTTGATGTTCTGTGCTGTTCAATTTCAGAGCCTTTTGTCCATCCGAGCCATCCCCAACATCCGTTATATTACATTCCACAAGTTGAAGCAAAACAATGCAATGGTTGCAACAAACAGGCATTTCCTGTGCTTATGTGCATTGAAAGTGGTTGTGGATTTGTCTTAGGCTTCGATTGTGCCACTTTACCACAAGTTGTAAAGCATAGAGTAGATGATCATCCTCTCTCCCTATGCTATGGCGAAAAGGCAAGTGGCAAATACTGGTGTGACATTTGTGAGAAAGAAACGGATCCAAAGACATGGTTCTACACGTGTAAAGATCACCGAGCTAGTTTGCATACAAAGTGCGTGAGGGGAGACTTTGCAGGGCTCATGCCAAGAAGCACAATTGAGTATTCCGACATATCATATGAGGTAGTGCTCAATAATAGTGTATCTCGTCCATTTTGCGGGGGGGTGTAAGTCGCATTGCATCTACCCTATTATCTTGAAGATGGTTGGAATCTCATATCTATACATTTGCTCTTTCGACTGCATAGATCGTTTCAGGTTGCAGAAGAAGTTGACGAGCAAAGTGAAGATCGATCGTTAAAACCCAAAAATGAAATAAAGTATGTGAAGCCAAAATATTCGTTTAGAATTCAGCTATTCTTCTATTAAAAGTTTCTTTTAACTATAATTTGCTTTCCTCTATGTATTACTAGAAATTCTAATGACATTATTATATAACCTTCATATGATAAATTTACATAGAACATACTGTTGAAATAAGTTTTTTTCATATCGATTATGTAGATCTTACTATCTTAGGCAACGTTTTAGAAACCAGTATTTTCATATTTTGAAACATGTTTAATGATATATTTCAACATTTATATGATAAGTTATATAAAACGTACTGTTGGAATTTTCCAGAATTGGTATGTAATTTACTGATGGCAGCTGCAAAATTAAGAAGATGGAAAAAAACATGAAAGACCAACCAACCTTGAACCTCAGTTGTTTTGTATGATTTCCTTGTCCTAAAAACACAAATCCTACAACAAGAAGTACCAAGATAATTGTAAAACAATAGTCACAATAATCCCTGTCGAAATTGATTTCCCGTCTGCACAAGTCGCAAGTCATTGCAAATAAATCATTTATTTCAGGTTTCAATAGATTCTTGTTACAAAATCAGAGAATAGAGTTTACCTTTGCCGGTTGTATTTGCCTGATCCCTAACCGAAGGAGTCAAAGAAAGCGGTGGCTGAGGTAAAGACTGCGGTCGAGGAGGTGGGAATGTAACATTCTCAAAAGCTCCAGCATAAGGATACAAATCCCACCGGACAAAGCAACTTGGTCTTATAACCACACCACCTTGTTTATCGCGACAACACGACTCATAATCACCAACACTTTGCCTCAAACAAATCTCACAATCTCCTGAAGAGTTAAGACACATGAGATCCAGAGATCCTCCTGTATATGACTTGAAATTATGATTCATTACGTAAAGATGAGATTTACCTCTCAGCACGAACATGAGATCCTCCGTTTGTATATAGGAATTGAAGTGAAAGAACAAAAATCTTGAGGCCATGCGGCTCAACTTAGTTATCTCATCCAGTAGATCCATGAGACTATGAGAGTTAGGCTTATGACACTAAAGTCAAAAAGAATAATTTGCTCATCTAAATAAAAAGATTCCTAAGGCTTAGGCCTTGTTCTACGTCTTCGTCGACCCGGTGCTTGTTTAAGATGATTGGTCGTAGTCGATCCTTAAACTCCATAAAATAGGAGAAATCTACTTGTTGGAGGTTTGGTGTGAGAGGCAAGGAACCAAGAGATGCATACGCGTGAAGCTCCCATCGTAAGGTCCATTATGTCGAGCCTATCGAAAATAATAACAAGTATGTCTCTGTCTTTTGCACACAAAAAAAAAAAAAAGTATGTCTCTGTGTACCTTCTTCATCACGTTACAACTACAAACAGAGAAAAAAAAAGGTTGAAAACATTTTTGAAAGATGGATTCTTGAAAATTAGAAACAAAACAAGAATTAAGTCAATAAGCACAAAGAACCTTGCAAATTGTTGAACAACGTAATTCCTAGAAAGAAAAGTTGTCGAATTTCTCGTAGACGGCGCATTTTCAAGTAGCCACCTAAGACCGTCTGACCTCTCCATCGCAGCTAAAGAATAAGAATTAAATTTGAATGGAAACTCTGAAATGCAAACTCACTATTTACAACAAAGTGATATCTCTCTTGAGCAATCTGTCAAACACCTTACGTGCAGACTAAAAAAAACAAACAAAAGTTAGATTTATGTTACGTTTTATATGGTTCAAAATCTCAACTTGTTTCAGCTCAAAAGAAGTAAACCAACCAATTTGTTTTCAATTCATACATCACAATCCCAAATAACATTCGAAAAACAAAGTAAAGGAAACCCTAAGTCCTCAGTCCTCCAACTAACACAAAACATTATGCCCATTTCGTAGATGGAGCCAAATGGACACAAATTCCATACCCAACAAAAGACAGCGAGGGAGACAGAGCGATCAAACCGTAATTAGAAATCGGTTAAAATCATACAAACCAATTTGATTTCCGGTTAGAACTTTATTAATAATTGTCTAATTATCTTTACTTTAGAATGTTTGTCGACCATCCACGATCAAATTATCGATGTAACTTTTTTCCATGTACTATTATTATGGTCATGGTCTGTTAGGCCATGAATAACGGTAAAACATATTGTGTGTTTTTTTGGTAAAAAAAACATATAGTGTGTTCTTAGGATTAAAAGGAAATAAGGTGAACAGTGGTAGAACAGTTGTAACTTATCCTACAAACTGTTCTTTCTGAAGAACATTTTTTATAATTTTAAGAACAGTTATACCCATTATTCAACATTTTTATTATTTTGTTATTGAATGATCACAAAAAGTCCGATATTACAATTTGAGATTAAAGTCTCATAAAACTGATATTAATTAATTATGTCAGTCTCCTTAATAGTTTCCTCCTCCCATTTGTGTAAAGTAAAAAAAAAAAAAAATTGTACGAAGACCAAAAAACAAAACTTGAAAATTTAAAATTTAGGGAACATAGACGAAGAATTGTACAAACATATAAATGTCTATTGAAAACGGTTGCTGTCGATGACCAAGACTTATTTGTACTATGTTTATCAATAATTGTCTATTTGTCTTTCTCAACATTAATTCGTATCTTCCTACCCAAAAAAAACATTAAATTCGTATCTTTATGATTATCTCACTTTTATCGTAGAGAAAGAGTTTTTTGAGTGGAAGAGAAAGAGACTTGAAAGGAGTATAGCTTTAAAATCTCAAATTAATTCAACTTTTCTTCATCTTCTTCTTCTTCTTCTTAATCTTGTACTATACGACCATGGAATCTGAGGGAGTGTTACTACCGTTGATCCACGAGCATGTTCTGATGCCTTGGAATGATCTACGGAAAGGTGATTGTTGTGGACGCTTTGAAGCGGTCAGTGATGGCTTTTACTGCAAAAGCTGTGACTTCTTTGTTCACAGGACCTGTGGTGAGTCCTCTGAAAATACTGAACATTCATCTCACTCCATTCACACTCTTGAGCTTCAAAGTAAACCAAACAATTTATGTGATTTATGTTGGAGGAGTATTGTGAATCTATGCTATCGTTGCGAGATCTGCGACTTCGATGTGGATCTAAACTGTGCCAAGTACCCACCACCAGAGGTTATTGATATTTCCGAGACGCATCACCACAAGCTCACCCTTCTCAAAAAAAGGATCAAGTTCGATTGCGATGCTAAATGTGGCGTTGATGGTTATGGATTTCCTTACAAATGCAATGAATGTGATTTAGCCTTCCATGTGGATTGCGTATGGAATCCCTCGGAGGCACAAAAACCGTCAGAGGTAAACCATTCTTACCATCCCTTACACCCTCTTAAGCTCCAAACAGGTCAACCACCAGAATATTCTGATGGAAAATGTCGTCTTTGCGCAATAAAGCTTGATGATAGATTTTATTATCACTGTTCTGCTTGTAACTTTAGCTTGGATATGGGATGTGTTTTAAACCCACCACCACAATCTGTTTTGGATTTGAAAGTTCATGCTCACCAACTCATCTTTCGGCCAAGGCTTGATTCTTTTACATGTAATGCTTGCGGGTTGAGTGGAGATCGAAGCCCTTACATATGTGTTCAATGTGATTTCATGATACATCAAGAGTGTCTTACCCTTCCACGCCTCATAAACATCAATCGGCACGATCACCGTGTTTCACGCACTTCTGTTCTTGGTGTTGTGAATTCTGTATGCGGAGTTTGTCGCCAGAAGGTGGACTGGACTTGGGGAGGTTATTCTTGTCAGAGGTGTCCCCATTATGTCGTTCATTCGAAATGTGCTACTAGAAACGATGTGTGGAACGGGGAAGAGCTCGAAGGAGTACCTGAAGAGATAGAAGATATAGAGCCATATGTGGTAATAGATGACAACACAATACAACATTTCAGCCATAGAGAGCATTACCTAAGATTAGACGACGCTAATGGTCTTCTCTTTGAAGAAAACAAACGGTGCAGTGCTTGCACCCATCCCATTTGTCTCCAATCCTTCTACGGTTGTATTGATTGTGGTTTCAAGCTTCATCAAAACTGTGCTGAATCTCGTAGAAAAAAATGGCATGTGCTACACAATGAACGGCTTACTTTAGTTACAAGCAGGGACAAATGGTTTAGGTGTTCTGCTTGTAGGAGAATTTCCAATGGTTTCATGTACCAAGAAGGGTATAAGCGGTTAGATGTTCTGTGCGGTTCAATTTCTGAGCCTTTTCTCGATCTAAGCCATCCTCATCCCTTATATTACATTCCATCAGTGGAGAAAAGAAAATGCAATGGTTGCAACAACTGGGAACTTAATGTGCTTACATGCATTGAAAGTGGTTGTGGGTTTGTCTTATGCTTCCCTTGCGCCACTTTACCAAAAGTTGTGGAACATATTGTAGATGATCATCCTCTCTCACTATGCTATGGCGAAAAGGCAAGTGGCATTTCCTGGTGTGATATTTGTGAAGGACAAATAAATCTGGAGACCTGGTTCTACACGTGTAAAGATCACCAAGCTAGTTTGCATACAAAGTGCGTGCTGGGAGACTTTGGAGGGCTCATGCCAAGAAGCACAATTGAGTATTCCAAGAGAACATATGAGGTAGTGCTCAATAATAGTGTATCTCGTCCATTTTGCAGGGGGTGTAAGTCGCATTGCATGTACCCTATCATCTTGAAGCTGCTTGGAATCTCAGATCTATACATTTGCTCTGAAGACTGCATTTACAGGTTAATGGAGCAAAGAGAAGATGAATAGTTAAAACCCAAAAATGAAATAAAGTTTCTGAAGCCAAGAATATTCGGTTAGAATTCAGTTATTCTTCAATTAAAAGTTTCCTTAATGACATTATTTCAAGTTTCATATGATAAGTTATAGACAACGTACTGCTAGAATAAGATATTTTTCATATTAATTTAGATCTTAGGCAACGTTTTAGAAAATGAATTTGCATACGTTGAAATATTTTCTTTACCAAAAACATTTTGAAAGAATCCATTGAAACAACAGATTTCTTGTGCAGAAACAGAATCAAAGGTTATGAGTAAGAGAGAAATCAAGAAGATTGGTAAAATTGAAGTCTTGAGCTTCATTCTCTCAATATCAGAATCAACAGGATTCTGTTTTAGATGTTAAAAGTTAGAATGTCAACTCTGAAAGATTATCCATGGCGAAAAAGATGAAAAAATATTGTTGACTTTGCCTAGCTAAAAAAAGCTGGTCAAAGATAAACGTTGCAACAAGAAGACAAGACAACTAACGATAATGATTAAAGCTATTAACTCCACCAATAATATGGACACATACACTCTGAATCACATCAAGAATAAATTTGAAATTTGATGATGGTTCAAGAAAATTAAGCAACTAGATTGCAAATTAGTCAAACTATAATATGGACACATACGCTCTCCATCGCAGCTGAAAATTAAGAATTAAATTTGAATGGAAACTCTGAAATGCAAACTCACTATAAACAACAAAGTGATATCTCTCTTGAGCAATCTGTCTAACACCTTATGTGCAGACAAAAAAAAAACAAATAAACAAAAGTTAGATTTTTGTTACGTTTATATGGTTCAAAATCTCAATTTGTTTCAGTTCAAATATCTCAATCTCACAATCAACCGAAGAAGAAATCAAAAGAAGTAAAACAAGAGATATAAGAGATGGTTTCTTGAATTTAATCTCTAAAGGCTGAAACTCCTGGAATATTTCATTAGAGCGAGTCCTGTTGATGAAGAGGAGGAGGAAGAAACGACTCCGGAGGTTGAAGAAGAAGAAGAAGAGAAGCCTGATGATGCGAATCCTGTTGGTAATTCAGTTAAGGTTACGGGTAAAGGAAAAGGGAGAAGAACTCATTTCTCGCAATTTGAGTATGATGGTAACAAATATGATCTGGTGAGTTTTTGTTTATCTTTAGGGTTCTAATTTTGGTGGAGTTTTTGATGAATTTTGGATTGTGATGGCATTGAGCTCGTGAGCTATGTTCTGATTCAATTTTGTGGATTTGGAATTTGAGGGTTGGTTTGAGATTATTTTACCCAGTTTGAGTCTGCAAGTGCATTTTGTTCTATTGCTTGTTGTTATTTTGGACATTGAGATCTAGGGTTCTAAGGAATTTTTTATCTTTGTGTGTGACATTAGAATGTGTTAAGGCTTTGGGTTTACTGGGTTTTTCATGGTTAGTGTTTATGAAGAACCTAAGATGATGTAGGGGATTACAGATACATGCTCTGCTTAGTGCTTATTAGGTTTATGAAAGTTTGATTTTTATGGTATTTTGAACAGAAGAATTTTTTTAAAAAACTGGTCTTAACTCTCATGGTTGTTGTTATTTGTTGGTCACTCATCCATGTGTTAGGAGGAATGGTTCTAGAGACTTTGGAAGTTGTTCTTTTACTTCATGATTTCTCTTGCACCTGAATGTTTAGCATCGTATACATGTTTGTGGTTATAGTGTCTGGTTGACTCAATGCTTGAGACCTTAGAGACTATTTGCTTCTAGTCTCTCTTACACTCTCTTTTTGTGTAGGAGGATCCGGTGCTGTTGGTTCCTGAGGACAAAAGTCAAAAACCATATGTTGCAATTATTAAGGTGCTGGTGTGCTAAATTGTATATTTGCTTCTTTGTTTTTGTTGTATCATCTGCTTCGAAATGTTGACATGCTTCTTTGACAGGATATTACCCAAACAAAAGATGGAAGCATGATGATTCTGGGACAGTGGTTTTATCGTCCTGAAGAAGCAGAGAAAAAGGGTGGTGGAAACTGGCAATCAAGTGATACACGCGAACTGTTCTACAGTTTCCATCGAGATGAAGTGCCAGCAGAATCTGTGATGCACAGATGTGTGGTTTATTTTGTCCCAGCACATAAACAACTTCCGCAACGCAAAAATAACCCTGGATTCATTGTACGGAAGGTCTATGATACTGTTGAAAAGAAGCTGTGGAAGCTGACTNACGAGAACTGTTCTACAGTTTCCATCGTGATGAAGTGCCAGCAGAATCTGTGATGCACAGATGTGTGGTTTATTTTGTCCCGGCACATAAACAACTTCCGCAACGCAAAATTAACCCTGGATTTATTGTACGANATTAGAGCATCATGCTATCTTAGAGAAGTTTGATTCATTAACTGGTGATGCTCATCGTGACAAGTGTTTGGGGAAGCTTCTGGAGGCAGTCCAGCACATATGTTATACCCCTGAGAACAAACAAGCTGGCAATGATGCAAAGGTGGTTGCAGATGGATCTCATCTTGAACAGGATGAGAAAGATGCAAAGACTGAGCAGGAAAATCCAGTAAAGGTCTTAACTAAAGTTTCAATCTTTCAAAATATTCTTCCTCTTCATACAGTCACCTTTCACATTTTTTCTACCAAAATTGATCAAATGACATGCTGGTTGTATGAAATATATTAAGAATTCATTAGTTGCTGGAATAACCCTTTTGTTTAAACTGATTGACAGGATGTGAGTTTTCTCTGGCCAGACGCTGCTGTTCCTCCAGTATGTGCTCTTGAGCAGGCTTCACATGCTTCTCTTGCATCAGATTTTCAGAAATATAACCAAAAGATGAGGACACTGGTTTTCAATCTCAAGGTTAGAATCTGCATTCATGCCATTTCATTACTTCCTTTCCTTATTATTTGCTTTTGATTCTCTGACCTTACATGATTGTTTGTGCATGTAGCTCCTTATCATGACAGTAATTAGATGTGGCATTTTGATATGTCACAGTAAAATGAATGCCATATGAATGTTGATTACTAGACTTCACATTCGAACAGTAATATGCTTGTCTACATTAGAAGACTTTGTGGATGTCCTCAGTTTTCCGTAAACGTCACTTAAGCGTTTTTTCTAAGTATTGATTGACAGAAATTGCATTTTGTTTTGTCTGCAGAACACTGCACTGCTGGCTAGACGACTTCTCAATTGCGAATTAGAGCCTGCAAAGATTTTGAACATGTCACCCACTGAGTTAAAGGTTAAGGACTTTGTTCTGTTACATATTTGTAGACAAATTCTTCTCCCCTTTTTGTCTTAAGTCGCTCCTCAACAATTCTAGATTCCTTTTGAATGTTGCTCTGTGCCATAAGAAGTAATTATTAATGAGTATATCTTACAATTTAAAACAACTAAAGAGTTAGTTTTTCTCTGGGATTCAGGCGGGTCTAACTGCTGAGGAAACAGCGAAGAAGGAGCCTGATGATGCGGAAAAAATGCAGGTTTTTAATTTCTGACAATTTTAAATTTATCTAGTTGGTTGGCTTTTAGTTAGGGAATGTCGATGACATTGTCGTGTGTTTGTTCTGGATGCAGATGACTGATGCAAGATGCTCGAGATGCAATCTATTGAAGGTTGGCCTGAGAGATATCATCCAAGCTGGGCATGGAGATCGCTATCAGGTTCTTATGCTTTCCATATTACGCAATCTATCCTTGAATAAATACAATTTGCTAAAACTGAAATATATAAAAAAGATGTGTGTATATAAGCCAGGTACATCATATAACATCATGATCATCTTCTCATACTGTGCAATTCCGTGAATCCTAATAATCACATTCTGATTCTGTTTTTGCATGTAGCTGGAGTGTGTTGATTGTGGCTATTCCTGGTATGCCTCAAGGGATGAGGTATCAACGCTGACTATAGGCATAGAAAAACCTGCCCAGGCCACAGAGAATGAGGATACTGAGAAGAATTTGACCAGTCCTCGCGAAACTGAGAAACCAAAAGACGAAGCCTTGAAGACCAATGACTCAAATGCTGACAACAATCCTGAAGCCTCCAAGAAACCAGATTAAAGAGTTTCCAACTTTCGACCATATGTTTAGAGTTTCGGGTATGAAATCGAACTGGTTTTCGTTTTAACTGCTGATTAACCTTAAGAGTTAAGTCGGGTAAAGCTTATCATAACAAAAAATACTAAGACTTTGGTTATGGGCATACTGTCAATTTATCCTTATTTCCCTTTACTATCTTTGTCAACAATAGTCTCTTTGTTTTTATCAACAGTTCAATGACTTTTACAATTGTTTTTCTCCTGATTTATAGTCCATTTATGTCCTTAATTTAGTGATCTTAACTAATAAACCATAATAATTAATTTTATTGTTATTGAATGACCACAAAAAGTCCGATATTACAATTTGAGAATAAAGTCTCATAATACTGATGTTTTTATTTGATTAGGAGCTAGTGGGGAACATAGAATGGTTGCTGTCGATGACAAAAACTTACTGTAGATGTTGACATTTTTGCATACAAATGTGAACTTATTA
This sequence comes from Erysimum pusillum, assembly GCA_900406355.1. Lineage (NCBI taxonomy): Eukaryota > Viridiplantae > Streptophyta > Magnoliopsida > Brassicales > Brassicaceae > Erysimum > Erysimum pusillum. Next base: position 276 of record OVBW01001278.1, on the reverse strand, counting down.
ATATTATTTAATACATCTTCAAAGGGATCACTTTTATCGTAAAGATAAAGAGTTTTGAGTGGGGGAGAAGTGAAACAGACTTGAAAGGAGACTAGGAGCATAAGCTTTGAGATCTCAGATTCAACTCTTCTTCTTCTTCACTTCTTCTTTTCTTCTTCTTCTCAATCTTGTAGTATACGACCATGGAATCTAAGGAAGTGTCACTACCGTTGATCCACGAGCATCTTATGATGCCTTGGAATGATCTGCGGAAAGGTGATTGTTGTGGACGCTTTG
>OVBW01001276.1:954-15768 GCA_900406355.1 Erysimum pusillum | reverse complement strand
AGACAGTTACTTTCTAATCTTCCGATGTGGGACGTTGGTTTGCCTCCAACAGTTTAAGCAGCAGCTCACAGCTTATGTTGAAAAGATATACGGAATGATTGGGGATAACTTGAAGAAGGAGATTTCTCCACTCCTTGGATTGTGCATTCAGGTATTCCGTTAATCACATAACTCACCAATTTCACAAGCAAAACAAGATGGTTCTTGCTAATTTTTATTCGTCTGCCTTCACCTTCAAACAGGCGCCAAGAGCATCAAGGGCGAGTTTAGTCAAAGGAGCATCTCGTTCCGTGGCCAATACTGCAGCTCAGCAAGCACTGATTGCCCACTGGCAAGGAATTGTGAAGAGCCTTACAAACTTCATCAATAGCTCTGAAATCAAACAATGTGAGCTTCTTTGCTATATTCTATTTTCCTCTTCACAAAAACAAGTTCTTGACAGTTCTGAGTTTGAATCTTGTATTTATGCTTTTTAGGTTCCTTCATTCTTGGTGCGTAAGGTGTTTACACAGATATTCTCATTCATCAATGTTCAACTGTTTAACAGGTTTTTCCAGGGATCTTTTAACATTTAAAATCCCATTATCTCTTAGTCGCAAACAGTTGCTATCTTATACAAATCCCATTATCTCTTAGTCGCAAACAGTTGCTATCTTATACAAATCCCACTCCCAAGTCACACACTTAGGACATGATAACCAGAAGGAACAGCATAGCTAAGCCAACAGAGTGCTAGGGCTCACTCGAAACCTGTAAATGACATCACACTCGCAGCCAAAATAGCTAAGACTCTTGTGTACATGAATTTGGCTTTGGCCTCCAAGATCAAATTGGCTAAACCTGTCCTCAATATAGGTTAGCTATAGTAATTCGTACATACTTGTTTTTGGTTTTGTTTCTTTTCTAATGATATTTAACGAGGCCTTGGTATAAAGGGTTTGACCTGAGTTGCTTCGTTAACATTATGATCCTCTACATAGTCTACAAAGGCAAAAACTATACCACAAATCTTAGGTATGTATATTCTTCAAAACCTTGGACTTCAACAATTTGGAAAGTGTTCCTTTCGGAATTGAAGTAGTAAACAATAATTAAGAGACGTGGGCGAGTCGAGGACCTGGTCNCGAAGCCTAGCGATTGACTTTGCCGGGAATCTCAAGAGTACCTCGTTAATGAGATCAGTTGGGAACAAATCTGAAATTTATCCTGTTTTCATGATCGTTGTATTGTATTTGCTGATAGGACGGAGAGAGATNTGGTCAAGAACAACTCGGTGAAATATGGACGGCAAAGCATGGCACCCCATAACTTCGACACCTTTGCCGGCAATCTCAAGAGTACCTCGGTAATGAGATCCGTTGGGAACAAATCTGAAATTTCTCCTCTTTTCATGATCGTTGTATTGTATTTGCTAATAGGACAGAGAGAGATTTAGTATATACGTTGCCGTTTAGGGCTTATAAAATATAAATAAAAGAATCCTAGCCGTTGATTAAAAAAGAATCTCATGCAATTAGCTATATCGTCTTTGTTTCCTCTGCCTTTCACTTTCTTTCTTTTTTTTTTTTTTTTTGGTTTTGTTTTGTGAGTTAAAATCGTAGTTTTAATGAATCACAACAAACTTGAATTTCTTATACCTAACATGCAAGAGAACTATCTTATTATATAATACCAAACATCTTTTTCTACCATGTTTGCAGACTGCAGTCTATTTTTTTCAATCAATAAGTTTTTGATGAGTCACTATTTGTATCCGAAAAAGAAATAATATGACCAATGTGTCTATGGCTTTGTTACAAGGACACTTATGTTCGATCGGTACTACAATGTCACAGGCACAAATCATCAACGTTGATATCTTTGCTGTATTAAGGCATATCCGCATATCTCCTTATTCGGTTATGTAAATTACGTTAAAGCAAGAGTTTAGTCACGTTATTGATTATTTAGATAACAGGAAGTAGAAGAGATATGCAATCTAGGGATCGACAAACCTTCTACGACTCTTAGAAAGTAACTAGGAAGCTAGCTCGAGAGTCTAGCATTTTTGTGATCACATACAAGAAAATTATTGAAAACAGGGAAAACAACAACACATAGACCGTACGGGTATGTGCTTATTTGCCTGCTTGAATTTGAGCATGAGTGACAATGTATTCAGGGCAATGATTTCGGTTAGTTTTTTTTTTTTGGGTTTTTAGAGTCTGATTTTTAAATTATACAATGTAAAATCTAATTTAATTTAGATGGTTTGGCCTAGATTCAAGTTTCGATTCAATTTTTCGAATATAGGAAAATTGAAAAATCACAGTAAAATATGGTTTGATTTCGGATATACTAAGTGAAAATAATAAATTAGATTTTATATACACAAGGACTAAACCGTTTAGACACAAAAAGAGCCGAAGATGTCCATTTTTGGTGTGTGTTCTTTTTCCACTAAATTATATAAGCAATAGACATGCATCACATGTAAAAATTCAAGTGAGAAGAAAAACAAATTGGAAAAAGAGAAAACAAAAAAATCAACCGGAGTTGGTGTAAAAGTCTTCAAATATTCAAATTCGTGAAATATTCATTCACATAGACAATCGGAAAAAAAGAATTGAGACGCCTTTGCCAAAAAAAAGATTTGTTACAGTAACACTATCCTCCTCATAAGCTTTAAAGAGAACGTTTTGGGGAGCGTTCACTAATGTTGTGATGAATTTGATAATTGTGCCTCATTCACATAAGCAGGTTCTCTTACAATCAGACATATATCATACATTTGAAGGGAAAAAACAAAGCCAATTCCTTACTTAGTTTATGTTTGAGTAGTCAACAATGACCTGATCATACAAAGCTTGAAGATATCTAGGAATCTAGAGAGTGTGTTTCATAATTCCTTCCAACTGACTTGAGCGAGACCTCTGATGTATCTTTTTCATAAGACAGATTATCCCTCTTGAACTAAAAACATAAAAATCAGAGATCATGATGAGTTATGAAATAATAGCAATACAAATGTCATTTAGTTGTTTTTTTTTTTTTTTTTTTTTACTTTTTAACGCCTCTAAGTCTCTTACTAATTACCTTCTTAGTTTTCGCTATCAAACCGTTATAGACAAGAAAACCTTAAAACAAAAACATGAATATGTATACCCTACAAAAAAAAAAAATGAATATGTATATATACACATATCATTGAAGAAAAATTTAGGGAATAAATATATCTCTCCGTGTCTACTAATACTATACTTACCTATGAAATTATCCCATAGAGAGTCATGACCTGTAAATGCACAAAAGAGTTCTTTCACTTTTTAAAAAAGAATTTCCCTTGAGAATTTGATAGATTACATATAGAAACAAAAAAAACAGACAAAAAAGTCAAACCTATTTTAAATTCCCATCCGGAAACGAATACAAAAAAAAACAAAGCATTACCATTGCTACCGAAAAATAAAGACAAATTGTGACGGAATCAATGTCTTGGATGCGGGACCAGATACAAGAATCCAACCAGGGCTCGACGTGCTCACAAAATGTCTACGACTCCACTGGTAAGACGATAACCTGATTCCCTCTTTTGTTTTGTTTAACGAATTTGATGATATATGTTTCAGTGATAATCAGCACCATAATCTGAATTTTTGTTTGGTTGCTTGGTTTTCAGGTCTTCAAGAGGAGATTTAATGTCGACTTCGTCTCCACGTCGATGATGAAGCAGCGATTGGCCTTAATGTTCACGAGAAGGAAGTTTCTGGTCAGGAAAGCACGCACTAAAGTCTGGTGGGACGTCGAGAACCATTGGATTCCTGTTGTGCTTAAACGTGAACTCTATAAACTCATCGGTCCTCGTGTCATAAAGGCAATCAAAGATGTTGACTACACTGGCGCTGTTGAGATCATTGTCGTACACTACAAGAATATATGGATTATTCCAACGAATGTTTCAAATAATCATATTTTGTTGGAAATTTCTAATGAATATCTCATAAAATTGCATCTAATATTGTATTTGTTAAAAATTTATTGTAATTTTCCAACAAATTTAAGTTGTAGCAATTACATCACATAATTATAGGAACATTGTGGAAACTTTCCAACAAATACTATATTGGTGGAAATTCATTGCAAATTTTCAACAAATTTTAGTTGTTATAGTTACATTGCAAACTTTGTAGGAATATCGTTTGAAATGTCCAACAAATATTATATCCTTGAAAATTCATTATAAATTTCCAATAAATTTTAGTTGTGGCAATTACATTACATAATTTGTAGGAGTATTGTTGGAAATTTCCCACAAATTTTATATATTGTTGGAAATAAACAATAACTTTTAAGTTGTTGAAAACTATTAACAAAATATTTGCTGGAAAATAATTTAAACTCTACACGTATATGAAAGATTTATTTCGGATGATTTTGTGACAAAAAATAATATTATCTTATCTTTTTTTTTCAGCATAATATTAATTATATTTTCTTAATTTCAATTAGTTAAATCATTTGATATTTTAACACAAATTGGTTAAACTATTAATTACCCAAACGGTTTGGCCCAAATCCATATAAGGAAAAATCTAATACTAATACCTTGGCAAATGCACGTAGAGTATTATTGTATTACCCTAATATTTAGCAATCTAATCAACTAACTCCTCCACCTCCCACATTTTTGCTATATATATTAATATCATATAATCATATCTTGTAAGATCATTTGTTATCCAACTATAGCAAGAGTACTATTTGAGAATATTCAGAAATATCCTATAAGGATATTTTAGATTTTAATAAATAATTGGTATATACCAAATTTAATAGTTTTCTTTTTTTTATTTTTTATTTTTTTTTTAAATCAAATTTATCTAATAATTTTTATAATATTTATCGGAATCAAATATTTATTATAATAAAAAGTATCAATGAAAATCCAACAAAATATACGTTGGAACAAACCTGCAGATTTTTTGTTGAATATTCGTTGCCAATTATCTATGACATTTCAACAAAATATACGTTGGAAAAATCCGTTAGAAATTTCATGGTAAATTCCAACAAATGTTCAACAAATAAGTTATCAGAAATATCCAACGAATTGGCCATATCAATTATTCGATGGAAACGTTTCTAACAAATTCGCAACAAATGCAAATTTCCAACGATCATATTCCAACAAATATATATTTTATTGAAAATTTATTGGAAACATGTATTTCCTACAAATTATCGACTAATAGAGCTGTTGGAATACACCTTTTTTCTTGTAGTGGTAGCATCTGAGAAGGAGAAGATCTCACACCATGTTGTGGACAGTCTTAGTGAGCATGATAGCAAGGTGGACTTGCAAATCGTTGGGAAGAGTAAGTAATGAAATACTTCAGTTTTGTTATCCCTAAATATATAATGAAACACTAAATTTCTGATGTGTTTTTGTACGTAAAAGGTGGGGACGAGGTGGCTGACGAGGAGGTCAAGGCACAGATGCATAAGTGGTTGGAGGAGAGTATTAAAAGTCGACGTCCTTGTCACTTCGTGCTCCTTGGAGGAGACTCAGGCTATTTGAAAATTGTCGAGTGCATTATGCGTTCGGTGACACATTCTCCCTCGGTTATGATGATGACGTTACAACTCCTAAACTAAAAGCATTTGCTAAGCATTTGTGGCCCCTCAGACCGCTCATTGGAGCACTAGAGAAATCCGAGGACCCCAAGAAGCTGACGTTAAGGTACACATCTAGCTTCTTTTGTCTCTTTAATAGTTTTATTTCTCATTGTGTTGTCTTACCAAGTTTCTCCATGTGATATAGGTGGTTGTCGGGACGTGGCGGACGTAACGGACGTAACGGACGTGGCAGATGAGTTAAATCAAGTCATTGGGCCAATCGTTTCAACCAATGTAGACAATTGCATTTCTGGCACTCTTGTGTCTCTCTCATTTGGCGGTTCCACCTTTTTCTTAGTTTCTACCATGACCTCCACAAACATCAAATCACACAACTCGGGCTAGAAACTCAAGTTCTAGCAAGCATTTTTCTATATTTGATCATTAAGAAAATATATATGAATATTTAAAGTAAAATTATTAATAGGATTGGATTGATATGTTACAGATCAAAACTTGATTAGTCTTTTTCATTTTATGTTACACAATATGTAATTCACGCCTAACTACTATATTATACACACATACGTAAGAATTATGGATCCTTCAGCCTTGAAAGAAAGGTACATTGTGATCAAACTCACGAGGCCGAACGCAATCTGATTTCATCCATCCGATCCTCCGTTTCTCATTGTCGTACACGATCAAGTGTCCACGCATCGATATATCTAAAATAACAAAACAAAATCTGTATCTCATACGTTCCACCTTCGATTATTATGATGATTCAGACAAGAAAAATTTGGGTTTACAGATAAAATGTTATTTTTTACCTCCAAGAATAATGGTGGAACCATCATGAACATTGCTTCCATCTAATATCCCAAGACACACATTTCCTTTGTTCTGCATCAATAAGTATGTTTAGAAACTCGAATAAATAAAGCCAAATCAAATTTGAAAGCAATGGCAATTATTAGAGCTTTAAAAACTGCTTACGCTGATGATCAAGTAATCCTCGGGTTGAATCAGGAGTTTTCTTGATATGATCAACCATTTGCTCCCTATTTGCAGAGTTATTGGTCTGAAGAACTGCTTAACATCCGACAAGGACCTGCATATTTATCGAAACCAATAACTCTTTAATGATATGATCTTTCTTTTACAACAAAATCAAAATGGTGTTACAAAAGATCATATGTTCTTAAAGTACCTGATCGGGAAGTTAGTTTTAGCTCGCCAACAGATAGGCAGTGTTTTGTCTGAATCGTCTCGTGTTAATTCGAAATCAGAAACTTCTTGAAGCTTTCACCATCAAAATTAGTAAAACATCATTGACTAGAAGGATTTCATCTAATAAAAGGCAAATTAGTTTCTGAATTTGATTACTTACTGATGTGACCAATTGGGAGTAAGTCTGGTTAGGGAAGTATGTATAGGAACTCCCTGTGTCAAATAAAACTTTCCCTATTCTTCCGTTTTCGCCATCTAAGCTAAGCATAGAGTTCCCGTAGCTCATCTTTGTAACTTGTATCTGATAAACTTCCCTGAAAGAACCCAAAACTGTACATTATGCTTTCATATTCAAGTGCCAAAGACTGAAACGTTTGGGAATGTACAAAAAGCATTCAATTAGGCAATTCTAAGCTGCTAGGTTCGGCAGATTAGGCTGCTTTTTGTTAATCACTTACAAGCGGGAATGGTAAAGCATAGGAACCCATGTCATTCCGTGTAGTGGAACCAAATCACTTCCCATGAAGATATACCCTTCACCGTTTAAATCAGACGCAAGGCAATGGCCAACCACATTGCTGATAATACCTCGGCTGGCAAGTTGAGAAGGTAAGCTAATTTTAGCTCTACTTAGACCGAGAATCCCGTCTGTCTTTAGCAGAGAGTTCAACAGTAGGCCTTGCTGATCATATCCGCACCTTAAAGTTCAAATCACGAAAGCCAAAGTCACAACATGAAACACTCAGATATTCCGTAACAAAATCACAAAATATTAACAGAGAGTGATGATTACCCGAAAACGATATCTGACTCGGCTAGTGATCCGTTGTGGAGTTTGAGATTAAACTTATCTTTGGTGAGAACTCCCATGGAATAGCTATGATCAGCATATTCAATCTCGTAGTCACACTGTTGTAAACTCTCAAAATGTTCTGTCATTTGATTCCTTTGGACTTCTACGCATAAGGGCTCGGAAGATCCCACTAAGTTACCATTTTTAGGCTTATATAGTTGATTTGCTCCCTAAATCCCACCAAAATCCAAAATGTTCATCAGCAATTCCAAAGATAAATTCTCCTAAAATGTCAAAAACTAGTTCTTTTACCTTAGCGCAACTAGTACAAGGCGCATCACACTGGATCCAAGTCAAGTCACTACCAGTATCAATATCAAGATGATAGTATTGTCCATCTTCAGGCTTCCCAACAAGAATGCGTGTATAATACAGCCTGCAACAAAATAAAAACAAAGCTTTTTGATTACTTGTGCTTTAAGGAACAAACAAGATTCATATTTCAGTGTAGAATTGCAATACATACCCCTCTGGATACACATTACCACCGACGGGAAAAATCGTAGTGGAAGAAGAGCCAATAGAACCAGCACTTGTAGATAAAACATCGTTGACTTTTACAGGGTTGACCAGCTCTAAATCCATTGATTCTACATCTACACCCAAAACTTCCGCTAAGATCCGCTCACGGAACTCTCGAGCACTCGATTTGTGATAGACAGGGAAAACAAACGACGTCGTTTCGCGGCGATTATCGTCATCGCGATCTCTCTCATCAGAAACCCTAAACATCTGGACAGAGTTGGAGAAAACAGAGCCGTACAAAGCAATCATGATAAGCGAAATACCGAGAAGACTCAGAACTAATCTCGGAGGACTGATGGAGAGATCTGAGAACCAGAGGAGAAATTGCTGGTTTTGGTGAAGTGGGTCGGGTTGAAAACTCGGGTTTAGCTCTTCCTCGGGAGGGATTTCTAGTGAGGAATCGTGATCAGTGAGGGTATAAGCAGAGATTGTTTTGCCTTTTGAAGGATCATCGGATGGTGGGAGAGTGATTATGACTACGCCGTGGACTCGTTGTTGTTGTTGTTGCTGGTGGTCATGAAGATTTGGCTCCATTTTGAGATTTCTCCGATCGAATTGGGTTGATTTCGATTGGGACAGAGAATGGGAAATAGGAAGAGAAGAAGAAAATTGGAGAGTAGGAGTGGTCAAGAGTCAAGGCTTCCTATACAAGACGAAGCTGCGAGGAAGGAGAAGTCTATTTGGTCCCAATGTTTGAAAATTGAAACTTTAATTATTTTTCTCTTTACAAATATTTATACCCTATTTGATTAAATTAAAACAAAAAAATTCCAAATTAACCCTATAAGTGTTCCTTTTTTAATATGTCGAGGACAATATAAATTTGATTTTACTACCAGACTTTAGAGTTTTAAACAAATTTTCTAATTTCTTGCTTTAAATTTTCCTTTTATTTTGTTAATTTGATTTCTTTTTTATTTAATTCTAAATATTGAATAATTAAATAAAAATATTTATAATGTTAAAAAGTTGATATAATTTTAGTAAAAATATTGACATTAAATTTATTAGAATCTTAATATTATGTTTTAAAGAATATTTGTGTTTGAGATGAATTTGCATTCACAATGGTTTTATGATATGCGGATATAGGAAATTTTTAGCAAAAAGTGGGTTTCGGATAAAGTGGTTTACTAGTTTACTGATTGGTTTAACTGGACGAGTAAGATTTTAGATTTAAATAAATATTTGTATAGTTTTGTAAAGAATAAACTTTTTTTATAAAGATTTTTAGAAAGATCAACACTTGGTGTAAACAAGCTATAAGTACGATATCCTAGCGCCCAAGAGGATTGTAAGTCGACCTTGGAATTTTTCCATACCGCAAATCCAGGACTATACCATTGGAATTCCGAATAATACAGCCTAGTCCCGATCCACGATCTCCATCATGGTGTGTCGCATCGTAGTTACATTTAATCCAGCCTTGGTTTTATCCATGCATGTTATCCGTTGTGATCATCTATGTGATTGTGAAATTCCTGCGGAGCTAGCGAACCTCATCGTCTACACGTATTGAGACCCATTCTTTTGTGTCTGCGACTGCCCGTTTGACTATATATATGGAATCATGCACTTCTAGAATATATGGAATCTAGAACCTCATAATATAACGCTGTATTATCAATGATGTAATTTAATTGTAAAGCATTGCAGCGCTAGTTCATGACAAATGAAATGTGAACCACTGACATGCATAACTATTATTTACTTTGGTTATTGACGTGTTCAGTTTGTTTTTTAAACCCCATTGAAGAACAATTTTTATATCCTGGATTGTGTGATAGTTACGTACGTTAATTCAAAAAACATACACCAAAGTCGAGCTTACCTAAAACTTAATTACAACTGTTTTAAACTCCACAAAAAGATGACGAACGATCTGATCTTACAAAGTAGGTAGATATATGACTTAAGGTGATATAGTATAGGAGAAGATTTCATTAAATGAGCCTATTAATTAAAACCCAGAGAATGTGATCTCAATCAGATGAGACCTTGGCGTTGAAGATCAGAGTAAGTCTTCTTGTTGTAAATGTTACCTTCACGATCTTCATATTCTTCTTCAAGTTCTGGCCTCCATTTGTTCACTCCTTGCGTCTCCTGTATCCTCTTCCACAAGTCTTTGGCTTCCTCAATCGAAGTGATCTCATTCATGAAGTTCTTTGTGTTAGGGATTCCTAGGCAACGCATTCCGTGTTGGTGTCGCCATTCTTTAAAATGTCTCTCAAAACCCCTTCTTCCCCAGTAGCTATAGTTCCTACATATCTCGCATTTAAACTCGTGGCCAAGGCCATGAAGTTTGTAGAGCCAGTATGGTATGGGCTTCCCATCCCAACCCATTGGCAGCTTAAGCGGATTGTATATCTCATTGTGTAGAGGTTTGGCAAAATGTTTTTCTTATACAGCTTTTCCAAAGTCGTATGCTTTGTCAGGAAAGTCTCTCGGCACGCTGCTGCTGAGTACCACCAACCTTGAGTCCTAATGCCCCCAATGCCTCCTTTAGCTTTTCAGGTCCCACATCTACCAGTTCCTCGACTCTAGTGTAGTAATCAAGATCTATGACAGTATGCTGAGATGGAATAAGTTCATTTTCCCAGCCTTGTACTTTTCCATCTGCATATTGCTCTTCAAAATCAGTCTCAACCTTAGAAAGTATCCGGTCAAGATCTTGCAACGGCTCCGTTCGCTGGAAAAAGTGGACCAAGTACTCTAGCACTGCTTCCATATACTTGTTGTATTCAATTTATTCATATTTATATTGACATGTTCAACTAAATTAAACGTAAGAAAAAAAAATTATTTGAAAATATTCTAAAAATAAATCAGCATCGCCGTTGATCTCGTTGACTTGGCTCCACCTTTCTCTTTTATAATTTTCAGTAGTTTAATAGAAACATCTATTTTTATCATATGTGTTATGTATATTTATTACGAGTGTTAACAACGAACAAGTTTAATACAAATTACAACCCTTTTAAGGTGTAGAAACAGTTTTATATCAGCCTTTGAGACTTTTGAGTCATGAAATCTGCTATTTTACTCATGGTTTCTTGTGTTTTCATGTGTCTTGTTTTGAGCTATATCAAAGGTAACATATAATTAGTTTCCTTTAAATTTTAATTCATCACTAGCGGAATATCGAATATTTGAATTTTGTAACGTTATCAATTTGTTTATTTAAACTGTCTTTATCTACAATATAACAAATCTTTGTTGTTGAAATAAAACAGAAGACGTAGAAGCTGCGAACAAGAGGTGTCACCTTACTCAACCGTACCCTGGAACATGCGGAAGTAATGGGAACAAGGCGTGCTTAGGCGATTTCAAAAAAAAAAATATGAAATTTAAATATGATCTTTGCCAATGTACCGACGTTCCTCATCTTATACCAAGCGTACCTCGAGAACGTGTTTGCAATTGCAGTCGTCCGTGCTAAATTTTTTTATTTACCCATAACCAAAATATTTTTACTACTGTTGATCAAAATAAGTAGTTACTAAAATTTTCAGTATTATAATATTTAATGCGATGTATGTTGATTTAAAAAAAAGTCATGCCGATTTATTAGTATTAGGTCGAGATCCGCGCTATGTCGTGGATGATTTTTTTTTTATTTCTAATTTTATTTATTTTTAATTGTTTTATGTTTTAGATTTTTATTTTATTTTATGTGTTTTTCTTAAAATTTATATATATAAAGCCGTAAACATTATGTTGAGATTTTCAAAATCCAAATGAAAACTCGAATGATGAAAAACCAAACAATGAAGCATTATCTCATATTTTATGCATGTATTGATTTGATTCTTCTTCTCCATTGAGGCGACGAAAATGCAAATAAACTCTTGTCACTAAACGTTGCGTTTTAATGATACTTTCATGGGTTGATATTGAGCTTACGTTAAAAGTCTATTTTGTTTTGATTAAAAATCCGGAGAATTATTATCGGCCGAGATCTTTGAGATGTATTAGCTCAAATGTTTTTATTATTGGATAATGATTATAATGAGGTGTCAGCACACACAAAAAAAAAAAAACCTTAGCATTTTTAATGTACAGTATTGATTTTAATAAAATAGTTAACGTTAAATTTATTAGAATATTAATTTTAGGTTTTAGTGAATATTTGTGTTTGGGGTGAATTTGCATCATCTTATAACATGTGGATATAGGAAGTCCATAGAAAAAATCGAGTTAAATTCAGATCAAATTAAACAGAATTAAATAGTTAGTTGTTACTGATTTACTGACTATTTTAATTATACGCGTAAAATTTTAGATAAAATTAAAAGTAGGTGTAGTTTTGTAAAAGATATTTATTTTTTGATTATTTTTTTTTTAAAAAGAAAAAATTTGTGTAAAAAAAAAAAGAGAAAACTATAAGTAATGGAGAATAAGAAACAATGAAATTAAGAAAATGTGTTTTGTTCTTAAAAGTTAAGAACTCTTTTGACATTGTGTTTAACGTTTAAACATGTGACCACAGTTAAAAAAACAAATGTTGATCACAAAGAGAAGAAAAAGTTTAACCCAAAAATAAAATAATAATAATAATTTAGTGTAATTTGTGTGAAATGGAAACCAAATTGCGAACGGCCATTTTGGTTATTTTCCCCTTAGAATTTTACGAACGACTCACCAACAAAAAAAAAACAAGGGAGCCCAAATTGAAGCAACTACTTTTCTCCATCATCACCATTCTCATCATCGTCGACAAAATCGATCTCAATTGAAATCCAGATCATGCACTAGAACCCAGTTTTTTTAGATCTCGAGGAAGACAATGGGTCGAATCTTCGAGTACTTCGTCGTTTGCGGACTTGGTCCAGAGATGCGAACCGTTGATGGAGATCTTGGATACCATGGGATGCAAACATTCTACTTGCCTTCGCCTCTAGACCAATTCCCTCCTACTGATCAATCTCCTTACCCTGCTCCTCCTCCTCAGCTTCCCACTGTAAGTTTGGTCGAGATTTCCCGTTTTTGGAGGATTTTGATTTGGTTTAGGTTGGTGCTGGTGATGAAGCGAAATGTGGAATCATCTTTTGTTTAGTTGCTAGGTTTCTTGTCTGTAGTTGTTAATTGATGGTTTTACTAATTGAAATGAATCATCTGTTTAAGAATTTTAACTTGCTTGCTTAATTGAAGCCTATGAGAGTTTGTTTTCTTGTGTTGTGTGAGACTAAGATATATTAAACTCAGGAGAAAGATTTTCATGATTGAGCTTCTTTTTTTTTGGATAGTGTGTTCTTCCTGCTGGGGTGCAGTTTTATTCTTCTGGCTTTGTCTCCAGTGACCCTGCAAGTTTCCCACGGAGCTATCCCATAGTCTTGACGGGTATGTGTTGCATACTGGACTTTTATTTGCTTTTTGCAATGTGGCTGCTTCATTTTTTCTGTTGCCGGGGATTATTTTAGTGGATAAGTCGTCTTGCACTCATTTGTCTAGTTTATTTTCCCTGCCATGTTGGATTTAAACTAGTTTGCTTTGAATACACCTGCTTTAACTGTGGTAGGTGATCTCTTGCTGATTATCTTGATCATTTTTTGCACAGAGGGTGATGGATCAAAAATATTTGTCAGTTGCATTGCTTTTCGGGATCGAGTCTGTGAGGATATTGTTGAAGCTTACCGCTTACCGCCAAATACATATGCAGACAAGTGTATCTGTCTTGTGTCTCACGCCCCAAATTTTCGTGCTCTTCGAAATTCTCTCGAAGAGATTTTTGTTCTTTGCTTCTCTTCAGAAGGAAGCTGGTAAACACTATGCTTAAAAACATCTTTTTCTTGTCTATATCTAACTTTTGCCTTGCTTTACTGCTTCTTTATATTATTTTATTTAATATGTTCAGTAAGCAAATGTGGGTAAAGCTTGCATTGGTTTTTCATTTACTTTTGTGTTGATTCTATCCTCTTGGAAAAATATTTTCTACAAACTAATGAAATCAAACCCCATTTGTATGTTTGAACTTTGATGTTGTGCCCTTCAACCGTTTCAGTAAACCATTGTGGGATATTATCGCCTATATGGTATCTAATGTGCCATTGCCAACTCCCGGAAAAGACAGAGTCTTGTTTGCTGTCGAGAATTGCCTGCTCTCGGTGGAAGCACCTCCAGAGGACAGTCTTCCTCAGGCCGATGTATGACTTGTGCTTGTGTCTCCTTAATCTGTTTTGAATACTTCCTCAGGCAGATGTATACTTTTGCTCTGTAGTATTAGCTTTGGAGATTTTGGATTTCCTGACAACTACAAGAACTAGTGTTCCCTTNGAACTTTACTATTGGCATATCATCCCTGTTTAAGCATCACACTTATTATGTTTTATCGTGAATCTCAATAGGTATTCGCTTTTGACTCTGGTGTCTGAAGCCATATGTCATTTGATTTATCCTTTCCGATGGCAGGTATGTCTTGAAACACTGATGAGATCTCAATCTATCACTTAAACAAATATGAACGCATTTGTAAGCTTGCTAACCTAAGAATTACATTGTGAATGAAAGTTGAATACCTTCATTATAGATATTTGCATTTCTACTGACTAAACATTTCTTCTAATCTTTATTCTTTGCTTTCTTTGTATGTTTCCGAAGCAAGTCTACAT